>JAFFST010045627.1:3828-21212 GCA_022414735.1 Noturus placidus | reverse complement strand
GTGTGAACCCTCTCCACACACTCACTATTGATGTAAAGAGGAGCTAGCTCAGTGTTGTGTTTCCTGAAGTCCACAATGATCTCCTTGGTTTTCTTGGTGTTTAGAGCCAGATTGTTCTCTGAACACCAGGTTGCTAAGTTCAGGACCTCCTCTCTGTAGGCTGCTTCGTCTCCCTTTAAAATGAGTCCGACCACTGTGGTGTCGTCAGCAAACTTGACGATAAAATTGGAGCTGAGCACCAGAGTTATCATTTAATAGAAATCTAAATCATAGCATGACATACTAGTAGTAATAATAGTAATGTGTCACACTGCTTTTAGAGAATTTATGTAATTATTTAAATGTGTTTAAACAGTGTATGCATACACATAGTTTAATGTGTTGATTTTGTGTAATGGCTTCACTGTCATGCATCTTTGCCAGAAAATACTCTTGATATTTTGTTAGCATTTCGATGACAAAATTGACAAATTATCATCATTGAAAACTATTACATATGGATACCTAATTGTAAATTAGTGACATTAATTTAGCATGTTTTCCTCACACCTCCATGGCTTGGGGTCTGATTCCCACCGTGGCCCTGTGTGTGTGGAGTTTGCATGTTCTCCCTGTGCTGCATGGGTTTCCTCCAAGCACTCCAGTTTCTTCCCCTAGTCCACATGTGTCAAACACAAGGCCCGCGGGCCAAATGTGGCCTGCCAGGTCATTTTATCTGGCCCGCAAAACGCTCTGGGTTCTCCATTGACTCCAATGTAAACCCGTCTGCGGCTGTAAGAGACGCTCAGAGCAGACGCTCCAGCCGTTCATTCACTCCATTAATAACCCGAGCACGGCGATATATGACGCTGTGAGCAACAATCAATCAAATCAATAAATAATAACAAATCAATCTGATTGGCAGAGGGTCCTCGGTTCTCCGATCAAATTGAAGCTCACAGCGTGTTAGACGCCTAGAGGCGTGACAAATCGTCGGTGGTCGAGGATTATGGGTAATGTAGGCCTTTCCTCTGTCCACCTTGGCATTTCAGACGCCATAACTCCTTTTTCAGAGTTAAAAGTACGGACAAAGAAACAGAGTAGAGAAAGTCAAAATCTATTATATGACTACTGAAAAGCGCAAATTAACTACAATTTTCCGCTGTCCAAAACATACAAATAAAACTATATTTCTCAGAATCGAAGGAGAAAAAAAATCATACTGAAGGCCACATAAACTACATCCGCAGCAAAGTCACGTGAAGGCGATTTGAAATGGTGAAATCTGAACAAATTAACCTCAACATGTTCAAGAAGAGAAGAAGAGAGGTGTGTGAGCAGGTGTGTGAACAGGTGTGTCCCGACCAGACACAGACTGTGAGCAGGTGTGTCCCGACCAGACACAGACTTTTCAAAATGTCAGTGTGTCAAGAAACACCATCCCGGACCGAGTTAAGGAGTTAGCTGGACATTTAGCAACACCGCTGGCCGAAGACACACGCAGCTGTCTATTAGCTGTGGATGAAAGCACAGACAACATGGATACAGCGCATCTCTCAGTCTTTATTAGAGGCGTGAAGCCGGACCTCTCTGTGAGGAGCTCTTGGATGTAACTGCCATGCATGGGACACAACGGGCCGGGACATTTCTGATGCAGTGCACAAGTCCATAAGTAAAAATAAATTGCGTGGGAATAGTTGGTGGGACTAACTACAGATGGTGCACCTGCAATGTGTGTTGGAAAAAAGTTCTGAAGGAAGTTAAGGGTTAATATCATAACTTGTTTATAATATTTTCCTTTATTTGCTTTAATAGTTTAAACACTGATTCAAGTAATGTGGGCTTCAAACTGAACATTTAATTTTTACATCTGTGCAAATGCATATGTAATGTTTGTAAGTTTAATGCATTATTGAATTATTGAATATATTATTTAACAATATAATAAAGTGTAGCTTACTTTATTTTAAATTACATTGCATTTTGGTACTGTTAATGTGGCCCATCGAGAGAAACCATTATGCTGATGTGGCTCTCTGTGAAAATGAGTTTGACACCCCTGCTCTAGTCCAAAGACATGCTGACTGGCATGTCCAAAATGTCTGTAGTGTATGAACGGGCGTGTGAATGTGTATGTGGTTGTGCTCTGCGATGGATTGGCACCCAGGGTGTACCCCACTTTGTGCCCCATGCTCCCTGGGATAGGCTCCAGATTCCTTCAATTGTGTAGGAAAAACGGTATAGAATATGGAACGATGGATGGACTGGATGGACGTTTTAATAAACTTTTCACAATACTAAAGTTGAGAATTCACTCCCCACGTCCAAAATTGTATTATTAGATATCTAAGTTGTCACTTCATGGGTCATAAATAAATCTACCCCTGCATATCACATAGGAAACAAAATGGTAAGCAAAACTCAAATCCAAGATTTTAGTAGAAGTCAATGATCCACAAGAGGGCGACGTCATAACTAATGGCTCCTTGCAATTTAACTTTCCAATACGTCTGTATATGTACATCAAGAAACGTTTATAAATGGTCAAGAAAAAGGGTCACAAATATACTGGACTAGTTTTGTTGGCACAGATTTAGTCTAGGCCTAAAAAGACTATCAGAATTCAAGGGAATATATTAATATGGTCAAAATGGTGCAAAATTGGAAAGCAATTGGGCAGTTACAGCCATACAATTTCCCTCCATTTTTTGAAAAAAAGAGTTTACTTAAAACATTCAAGGGTTCTATGATTGTCCCTTATGGGATACCTTTAAATGTTCTATGAAAATGTTCCATTTCCCTATCAGAGAGGGTTACAAGTAATGTCTTTAGTGCTTAAGGATCCTTAACTATTCAAAAAACATTACAGAACCATTTATTCTAAAAGTGTACATGTATACACCCCCTTAAACTTTTCCACATTTTAGAGTCTTATAAGCTGGAATTTGAAATGGAGTTAATTGAGATGTTAACTGTTTTATTTATGCAATATTTAATATTCATGCAATATGACATTTGAAGGTGCAAAATATTTTTAACTGTTACACAAAGGTTAATCGAACAAAAACAAAACAGAAATTTTTGGGTTTCACAAGGGGACAATACTTGGTAGAAACACTTTTGACTTGAATTACAGCCGCAAGTCTTCTGGAATATATTTTTATTAGCTTTTCACATCTGGGTCCTGATATGTTTGCCCATTTTTGTTGTCAAAATTGCTAAGGTTTTGTCAGATTAGATGGGGGCTGTTGGTGGAGACCAATGTGAAACAGTAATTTTCAAGTCTTGTCACAGATTCTCAATCAGACTGAGGTCTAGGCTTTGCCTGGCCCATTCTAACACATTTATATTCTTGGTTTGAACCACTCAAGTGTAACTTTGGCAGTATGCTTGGGATCGTCTAGTTGAATATTTAACCCCCATCACAGTTTCAAGTCTCTTGCATGCTAGAACAAATTTTCTTCTGGTCCCTGATGATGAAAAACATTCCACCAACATTATGCTACCAACATCATGCTTCAAGGTGGAGATGGTGTTCTCAGGGCAATGAGCAAATTTGGGATTTCACCATATGTAGCATTTTAGGCAAAGACTAAAACATGTTTGGTTTTGTTGACATGAGACCAGAGAACCTTTTTCCACATCTGCTGAGTCTCCAACACATGATTTCATGTGGCATTTCTTTCAGTAATGACTTTCTTCTTACCACTCTTCCATGAAATCCAGCTTTTTGCAGTATCTGGGATATGGTTGTCATATGAATAGATTCTCTCATCTGAACTGTATATCGCTTCAGTTCAGTTACCGTGGGTTAATTCTCTCACTGATGATCTCTTTACCCGGTCAATGACGTTTGGTGGACTTCTTTCAAATTTTTCACGATAGATTTATTGGTTTTCTGTAGGATGTTTAAAGTATGGGATTTTTTTAAATAACCAAACACTGACTGATACATTTCCAGAGCTTTGTCCCAGATTCCAGAGTCATCCAGGAACAGGTGTTATATTATATTCGTATCAAGTGACATTTTAATTGCACACCAGTGTACTCAATTAATTACATGACTTCTGTCTGAATATTTACTCAATCATACCTTTGACATTTTATCTGTAAATATTTTACAAACTATATTCTTTCTCTAGTCATGTCCAAAGTCAAGAACAGCATGATTTAGTGACATTCTGCTCAAGTGCACCTAATCAGTTAGTTATATGTATTTTCTTTTAAGCAGGAAGAAGTGTTACATACATTCCTGGGGTTTCATTTTGTTCTATTGTCTTAGTTTCATAGGGAGACTAGTGGTTAACATCAACAGATCACGTAACCAAAGTCATAAATAAAAGCATTAACATTCCAGAAAGGGAAAAAAAACGGTAAATCATTCCAGCCCAAACAAGTTTAATAACAACACTTTCACTAGCAGAAGAGTCACACTTACACTTTATGACTGAGTGTATATCATTTTACTGTAAGAGTTTTATTACTCAACCATATGTCATGAAATCATTGCCTTGTTCCTGTAAACTCAATCCATACTACCTGTTATCAGTACTGTTATCAAAATATTGGTGATTTACCAGTTACAGTAGATCACTTACCAGCACACTGCAATATAACATAATTTATTAATGACCAAAGGTTGCTGAGCCAGACACAAATCACTAAAGCTACAGGCTCAGTTCTGTAACTTCTCTTAATGAAACACATTCAGAGGGAAGAATCCTGGGCTGCATTTTCTAATCCACCAAGGCAAGGATAAATATAAGGAGCAAAAGAAGTAATTGTTTGTTAAAATAAAAACAAAAATAATTTTTAAAGTTTTATGTAGGCTTTATTCTTGTCAATATCAGAAGTGTGTCACTATAAAATATAATACAATTATGACTCTTTATTAGATTTTTTTCTAGATTGTTTATTCTATATATTTTAAACAATTACATTTTTTGTTCTATTACATTTGTAGCTTTAAAGTGCAGAACAAGTCAAGGAACATGAGATACAAGATAACTGTAATGGTTGTTAATTATTCTGCCATCTTCAGTGAAAAGTCTGATGTCTTGGAAGACCAGCAAAAAAAAAAAAAAAGCTAAAAAGAGGAAAGGTTCTTCATTTATATACTGGTTCTAAAAGATTATACAAACAAAAAGAAAAACATTTTATAATCTTAGGAAAAAAAGCTAAATGGCAAGAAGGTTATACTTGAATTGATTTAATTTAACAAAATTTATAATCTAAATATTTAAAAAAAATAAAAAATAAATAAAATAAAAACAACAACAACAGACAGACAGACAGACAATCCACATTCTGAAAGTTGACCAGTGAATTCTTAAATGAATATGAAAGATAGGAACCTACCTAATTGTTAATTAGTTTATTGTGCTGCAATATATGTTTGAATCCTGCAAGAATGAATCATAATTAGGACATGCAATGGATGAAAAAAACTTGTTGTTCACAGACAGTTATATACTTAACTAGCATTCTATCTCTCCCCTCCTAACAGCTGGGGTGGCTTGAAACACCTAGATAATGTATGCCAAACATTTTATGAGAACCTTGCCCAGAGTGTAACCTGGTAATGATGCTCAGGTAACAACAGCATAGACTTCCTGGAGCAACACACATCTAAATTTCGCCCACAAGGTGGAGATGCTCCTTATAGAGTGGCATGTCATCATACGGGCTGGGTCAACAGCCCATCTTTTGGCCAGGATTATGACATCAACTATCTAGTGGGGTGGCCTCTGTTTAGACATGGGTGCCCCTATGTGTTTCCACCATGAACTGATAATCAAATGGCCTACCATCCTATCTTAATAATACCATATGTTAAAAGAGTTGGATCATACAACCTTGGGCAGAAATGTATGTGAGTGTACAGATACTGTATAACAATTGTGAAAATTATGAATAATGAAAATGTATATGAAATTTACATGTACACTTATTTCACAATCAGATTTGACTGTACAGTACTGATGAATTGATGAATAAGGGCCTTTGTGCTGTTCCATTTTCCCATATCGATCAGATCATCAATAGCCCTTCTATGATTTATTGCAGTATTTATTATATCTACACTCTTGAATTTTAGGATGCAAAATATTTTAGGATGCAAAGAACCCCTGAGGAACCATTTTTTCTGAACTGCTAAAATGTTTAACATTGATTTCTAAGGGAATAATATCAATGCTGACAGAAATATAATATTAGAATGTAATATTAAATTATATTATTAAAATGGATTTGTTACATTTGTGTCCCTGCTTCGTGGCAATGTTGGAGGTTTCTGAAATATGAGAAATGGATATTGAATATGTTACAAAATATGTAGATAAAATCTTTATTATTCAATCAAAAACACAGGATTTCAAAGTGAGGTTATCTTTAGTTTGAAAGAAAATAATAAGTGTAAATAATATATTCTGAACTCACCCTAGGTGGTGGAGATGGTTGACTGTTTAGATAGATATTTGGCCTTGACCCTGAATAAACAGACATAAGAGTAAGTGAAAATGAACACTTTTCTACTAATGTGGGGGCATAGGAAATAAACCTATATCCCCCATTTTAATGAAGTCTCACTCGATTTTACCTTGAAGTTTGTCCCCAGTAGGGACCGTGGTCTGTTGATTTACAATCACTGAAAAATATTAGTGCAAACAAAGGTTGTCACTATATTGCAACATGAATTAGGTGGAAAACCTCAAGGTTGTTGATTAACTATAAGAGTAGAACAGGAAATATACAAGAACAACAAAATAATGCAACATACTGCAAATATTAACATAAAATTGTAACGTTGCTATTTTAGATGTGCTTATGATTATGTGCAAATGTTCTTACTTGGTACAGGTGTTTCGCTCACAGTGTCAGTAGGTTTTCTAAAATATAATTATGAATTGAACAAATATTTGAGATTAACATAAATACATTATATAGATATGATATATATACTATTCCACAGTCTTAAAATTACTTTTCCTGACATTCAACATTTGATTAATTCCTTGGAATTCAGGCATTTAAATACTATTTATGCATGAACCATGTTTATGTCTGTGTGTTTAGTGATCTGCCGGGTAATTTTGGACTTACTTAAAGTGCTTTACGAGGAAATAAATGAGCACAACCAAAATCACCACGGCAAAAATAACACCCACTGTAATACCTGCTTCTACACCAGGACCAAGCCTAGAGGACACAGCTTACACAGATATACACATGTGAACATATTATATACAAAAAATGTTATAAAAGAATGGCAAGCAGACAGCACACAAGTCAAATCATAAACTGTACTTCAATTTGGTTTGAACTTTCACTATGATAATTTAGAAGTTTTTATGTTTTACACTTAACATTATTCAAGTATTTAATATTAAAAACAAATTTAAGACTAGGATTAAGGACTGTGAGTTTACAACGATGTATACACAGCCTTTATAATTACACAATTCACACTACAATGTAATGATATAAGCACAGTATCTCAAAACAGTGATACATGATTGATTATGTCAAGTACCTTAATTTCTTAGCTGTGTTACTATTTGCGGGGTTAATATAATAATATAATAAAAGCACACCTACCTCTCACTGTCACAGATTGAACTGCAGAGGCTCTGATCCCAGTGATACTGTTCCAGCAAGTACAGTTATACTCCCCACTATCACTTGGGCTGCTGTTCTCTGTGACATACAGGGATGCATTTTTAGCAGGCGTGCCTTGCACTGTCCATGAAATAGTGGCAGCGGGAAAAGAATCAGGGAAGCAGAGAAGGAGGATATCTGAGCCTTCCTCAAAAGTCTGTGCACCCAGTATCCTTACATCTGGACCATCTGCCACAACATGCAAAACAGAGCGTACATACAGTTCGGCATAAACTGTTTAAACATACATCAAGAGAGAGCGAGAGAGAGCGAGAGAGAGAGAGAATAATTCTGGTAAAATTTGATATTAAATATCCTTAATTCCAAACGTTTTCAAACAAGTAATAATGAGTCTGTAAAAAGATTGATGAATATTAATAGCATATAAGAATATCAGAATATAAATTTTGTTAGTATCTAATACTCATAGCATAGTCAGAGAATAATGCAACAAATAAACATGTGGTACAAGAAAATAAGAAGCCATAATCCTTAAAATATCTATCTATCTATCTATCTATCTATCTATCTATCTATCTATCTATCTATCTATCTATCTATCTATCTAGAGAGAGAGGGAGAGAGAGGGAAAGTACACTAGAAATTAAGAAATAAAATATTCATAAATCACAACATTTAAACAGAGTTTACTCAGTACAAATAGGCTACTCTACAAGCTACAAGATGTGTACAAGAAATGTATTCTGTTTCTACAAAGATATGATTTTATGTGTGATTAAAGTATTCATATTTTGCAGCACCTGAATATTCCTACAGATTTTTTTCCAGCTACTCTGATGTCCTCCTTAACCATCTTGCTATTTAAAAAATAAATAAATAAATCTCAATCAGTAGTTTAGTAGTCCCTAGTTTAGTTGTCAGGGCACTGATCAGGGAGTCAGCCATTTTAAGGACAGTCTCAATAGCGAAATCCTTCCGATGCACAGGAACATTCACTCCTTAAAAAGTCCCACAATGCACCGCTAAAACCAGGGAGCATTGGAATAATGGCACTTACTGGAAATAATGTAAATTTCTTAAGCCTCTCAGCTCGAAACAAAAGGGGGATGAACTCTTAGCCAACTTTTTCACAAATAGAGTTGTTTGTTATCGTTGTTGAAGCTCTCAAATGATTACTTATGTTAATGACTTTTAACTTTATTTTTAACATTACTATATGTGCTTGGTTTAATGATTTAGTGTTTAATAAATTAAAAAATCCACTAGCTAGCTTACGATCTTGCTTGAAGTACCAAGACAGAAATGCATGTGATTAAGCTAACAAATTTATATGACATACAGTATAATGTCAAAAAGATATTGGTCCTGCCTGTAGTTGATAAATGCCAGTGGTGATATTTTTCAACGCGAGTATGTAGTCAAGTCACCAGAAATTGAGTCATCATGTATAGTGAGCCAGGGTTTTTACCAGTGCCCATCTACTGATTCACGACCTAGGGAGCTGATTGAGATGCCTACTTAATTATCCATATTAGCACTACATCAGCCACTATTTGGAACTAGTTTTACTATTGTTTGTACAAATAGTAACTCTTGTTACTATTTGTACAAATTTGTAATGTGAAAAATACTACAAATTTGACTCTTTATTGGTGACCACTATAAATTATTCAGGAACTACAGTGAAACCAATAGAAAAGACTGTTCTTCTGTTTTAAAGCTAATGGGGTGTGATACTTACAGTTAACAGTAATGTTGTAAGTTGCAGTGCTAGAGCTGATAGGGTTGCTGATTGCACACTGGTAAACACCACTGTCTGACCGCTTCACCGGACTGACCATCAATGTTCTGTTGTCATCCAAGAATGTGATGCTGCTGCTAGGAGTTAGAATCTCATTTGTCTTCATCCACACTGTAGAACTGATGGTGCCATTTCCCTTACAGATGAAGTTGACCGTGCTGTATTCAATGAGATTGCCCTCAGGGCCGGTGATATCAAAACTAAACACCGGCTCTGAGAAAGTATGAAAACACAGGCCAAAGGGAGATGACTGATATCAGAATGGTGTTATAGTCATATGTCAGTTATAATTAATCTTTAATTAATATCTGATTTCAAAATGTCTTTTTTTTTTTTGGTTGTTGATCTCCTTGTTTCACAGCTGGTATTGTCATACAATTGACTCATTGCTCTGATTTAGGCTTTATACACTTTTCTTCATGCAAAAAAAATTGAGAAAAGACTCACCAAACACCTGCAGCAAAATATGACTTTGACTCCCTAAACCAGTTTCAAATGTTAAGGTTAAGGTGTACTGTCCAGAGTCAGCCATTGTCAGGTTATTTAACTCCAGGTCTCCTGAAGTATAGCTCAGATTTACTCTACCATTGTAATTGGGGTCCACTTTGATAGGTCCTGGATGGTCATACTTGACCACTTCAGTACCATTGAAGTGCCATCTGATACCTCTTATTTGTTGAGATGAAGGAATGGTGGTAAAAAGCACACTTGCTCCAACTTCCTTATTGATTGGTCCTGGTGGTAACAGATTCCCCTTTTGACAGGACACTATGGAAGTTAAATGTAATAAATCATTTTTAAATAATTCTGTTTATCAGCAAATGTTAGTCTCAGACAATGACCAACAACAAAGCTTCGACAATTGTTGCATTACCAGCAAATGGAAACAGCAGGTAAATTTTTTGTAAAGAGCATGTTTCAAGTAGAATATCAGTTGTCCACGGAGATATGACATGGATATTTCTGTACTACTTTGCACTTCTGTATTTTGTATGGTTTATAAAAATAATAATAATTCATATAATTCAGTACTTTCATCATCAAACTGAAGTCAGGGAAGGCTGTCATAACATGTAGCACATATAAATGTATCACATGATTTTATCATTAGAGCAAATGTAACATCATTACTTATGTCACAAAAGCTGAAAAGGCTGGCCTTTTTTATGATGATTAAATTATTTGCAAAGAAACAAATATCACCATTTGCTGACATTCAATTATGACATTGTTTTTTGTTTTGTTTTGTTTTGTTTTGTTTTTTCACAGTGAAGAGAATTACAGATTATGTTCTTACCTGTTAGCAGAGTTATGATCAGAGTAACCACCAGAGCTTGCTCCATGATTTTTGGCTTGTTTTACTTCATGTAGTCTGGTTTCACATTTACACTATAATGCTCTAAGATCATACAGCACTGGGACAGGATAATTACGCTGTGTACTTCCTTATGCCAAAGTGCCCTTTGGTTTAGGGCTTCTCTCATATGTGTATATAACATATTTGATTGTGTAGATCCCCTTTCCTGATTAGGGCACAGCTTTCTTTTCTCTCTTAGAGAGACAGTCCAAGCTTAGGCCTATATATCTTTGCAAAATTATTCATATGATGTCCAATAGTAGTCCAGTAAAATAAAATAATAATATTCAATCATTCATTCATCGTAACCACTTATTGCAGGTCAAGATAGCAGTGTATCCAGAGACTATCCTGACAATACACCCTGATTGGTATACTACAACTATTCACTGACCTATTTTTGGGAGGTGAGAGAAAACCGGAGAACCTGAAAGAAAGCCATGTGGAAATTTAAGATTAAACATGAGATCTTGAAATCATACACCAACAACATGAAAAAGCTAAGCTACCTTCATTTAACTCGAGAATCATTCACTTAAATAAGAACAGAAATATTGTATTACTCAGGCAAGCTGTTGAATTGTAAAGTATCATGAAGCCTACTGAGTAGATGGAGACAAAATAGTTTATTGGATTCTTAAGCCTGATAAAGCTTATGCAACACTTTATGCATTCATACAATAATCAGGATTTTCTACAAAAAAATTATATCATACTGATTACAGAATATACAACAGGGTTCTAACTATTACAAAAAACTAATAAGTTGTTATGGAGGACCAACACAAATTATTGTTTATAATCTTAATTAATGTCAGAATTGAGACAGAACATTTATATTTCCATCTAAACATGCCGTTTTTTTTCTGTTTACATGGGAAACTCTTAAATGTGTGTATTCTGCTTGCAGGAAACTGATAATTATTTCCTGTCTTTCTTTCTCTGTGTGTGAGCGAGAGAGAGAGAGAGAGAGAGAGAGAGAGAGAGAGAGAGAGAGAATAATTCTGGTAAAATTTGATATTAAATATCCTTAATTCCAAACTTTTTCAAACAAGTAATAATGAGTCGGTAAAAAGACTGATGAATATTAGTAGCATATCAGAATTTCAGAATATCAATTTTGTCAGTATCTAATACTAGTAGCATAGTCAGAAGTACAGAGCATTCTGTTAATAATCAAACCTCTGAATTAAAAATTTTCAACAGTCTTGAATTTGATTACTGTCTAAACATCAATAGACAGATGTTGGCTTTCCCTCCTTTCAGACGGTTATTGTTTTTATGACGCTCTGCCTTCCCTCACCAACCAGCACAACTTTTCCTTCTTCTCCCTCTTTTATCATCATCCCTGTCTTCTTCATGATGAAACGAACACCAAACACTCCAACTATAATACCTAGACTTATAAATAGGATCGCCAAACCCAGAGCCAGCAGACTTGAAATATAGCCCTCATTTAGCAGTAAGTACTCCCTCAGTCCCACACACAGTGCACTCACACCAACCAATGTGCCCCAAAACCCAAAGGCTAACATACAGGAGCCGCAGGACAGCTCAGTGCCCCCAGTTATCACAGTGATGCCTGCAACAGATACCACCCCACTCGGGAAAGTCACGGTTTCAGACTTAGGGTCATATGTCACTGTGGGGGTCGGGTGAGGGAGGGAGGAGAAATCAAGGACTGGTTCCATGGTGAATGTGACTCACAATGAGTGTTACAAACTTGTTTTAGATTAGTATGTCCCAGCTGACCAGTTTTTCTTTTCTGTTACCAGCAACAGCAGTGTTAGTAACACATGCTTAAGCACACCCTCAAGATGCAATTAGCTAATAAACATCAGAAAATTGGATATCATGGAAATTTTAAATCCTTTCAGATACTAGTCCAACAGAGTAAAATGACTTTTAAAAGCTGGTCCCTCTCTTCTCTCAGCTCCTTCTAGAAGTTCTTATGGTTGACCAGACATGCATCAGATGTTTTTCCCCCTCTGGTTTAGATCCTGTCATTTAGACAAGGGGAAATAGTGATTAGTGTTTATTTGTGTCAAAGACACTCAGTCCTACTGACTTAAGACTTTTCTGCCAACACATACTGTAGTATTATTTTCTGTGTTCACTGGCATTGTTAATCATTGCCCAAGATTGATATTTAATGAATGAACAAGGTTTCTTTCTCAACTTCCTGCATAATTCATACTATTGCAAAACTATAAAAACTGGGCAAACATTTTGAGAGCTTTTATTGACCATACAGTGGATAATACTCTCAGACTTTAGTCCCATTTAAATCATAAATTATCTATTTGTAATTTGGCTGTTGCTCACAAAATTGGCATACATGCACTTAAAAAAATAAAATAAATAAAAACAGTTTGTAAATATATCTTCAATAAGGACCTGCTTCTGATTTATAAACTCAGTCTCTTAGGAACTTTATACTTTAATCAAGCCACATTACATTCAGTCTGGTTTAGCTTGTGCCAAAACAGTCTTACTGCTTACTGAAAGCTATACCTTTAAACACATGCAGTAAAGTATTCAGTACAACGTGCCAGAATTTTTCCCCAAATACAGTACAGTACAAATACTGTCATTAATAATAATTTTGAATGATTTTTGCACTGTAATTATTTATACATAGAACATAAAAATCTATATCAGGAAGAAAGGGAAAACTTAGAGAAAACATTCATGCTTACCTTTTAACTCAAAAATAACTCAACCAGTCAAGCAAGTACATCCAAAGATATTTTCTCCAACAAATTCAGTAGATATGTAACTGAAATGCAATAAATAATATCGTCTTAGTGGCCGAGAAACACTAATGCACTGATTCTATGCATCAACTGAGAGAAAGAGACAACCTTTTCCCAAACCGATTACTTTACTTAAGGGAGGAAAAAATAGGCTGACTTTAATTAAAAAAATTCAATATTGTACGTTCTATCTAGAGAAGTTGCGTCTCAAAGTGAAGAAAATGTACTACGAATGTGGAAGGGCAGAGACTGGGGCTTTTATTTAACCATTGTTATTATTTGTGTTATCATTTGTTTGTTTTCATTGCTCTTTGTGTTCTGAAGGAATGCCATGTCTGTCATTAAGCATCATTATGACCTATTACCTCCTATTTGTCTAAGATCCACTCCCTTCCTTTTCTCCATCATATGTACGCGCTAAAGACTTGTTTGGACTTTGAGCGAAGGCATTGTTTTCTAGGCAGAAAGTCAGTTTTTTCCTTCAAAAGTAATTTCCCCTTTCTGTCCACCTTGTTGGTCTTTCCCTTGTGTCCTTATCCTGTCTTTATGCAACAATCCGAGAAAGACCAAAGAACAGTAAATGGTGAAATATTACTTAAAAGTACTTGTAAAAATCATTAAAGTAGTTTAGGGGTTTAATGTCCTCTCTGGTAACAACCCACAGAAGAACATTTTGTAACATTGCTTGTGATGTAGTCTCAAGTACATGGTTCATTGTAACAGTACTTTTTAGCATAATTAAATCATAGTACTTTCAAATAAGATATTCCAATTAATTGTTTTTGTTTTTATTTTATCACTATTACAGAGCAAAAAAAATGTATTTAACCCTGGAAAACTGTAAGCCAATTAAACAACGGTATGTGCAAATTGTAAACAATTCAATTTCAAGATGCAATTAGCTTCAGCTTCTTTCTGAAAGGCTATGCTTTCAGGTGCCATGTCCTTAGCAGTAGTTATATTTTTGTTTTAAATGCTTCAAAGGAAACAGTGTTTTAGTGAGTTGTGAAACTTATGTGAACCATAGGTTGCTTATACATGCTGAGAAGAGCCTTATGTTGCTGCTCCACAAGTCAAACAACCCAAGAATCTTATAAATCATATAATGAACTATATGTAAAATTGCAGTTTGGGCTCCTCACTGTCATGAGAACTGCCTTTTGTTTTCCCATATTCAGCATATCCTCCATGTCTGTAGAGATTCCAGAAACAACTTAAACCGGAAGTCTTCAACAGGGGGTCCGCGAAGGTACTGCATAACACAATTTCATACAATATATATAATTAGGGGGTCCCCGATCCATCTTGCCATCAGTTTGGAGTCCTTGGCCTGGAAAACGTTGAAGACCCTGACTTAAACTATTTATGACCCTGAATGCTATGATGAGTTCCTGTAAGTGTTTGGTAAATACAGAGCATGCACTCTACAAAGACCCTATGATGGTGCCATTGACCTGCTTTCAGGTACCACACCATGCCAATCACTCATGTACCCAATAACTACTGCAGAAAATGAGGCCATGGAAGAATACATCTCTAATGCTTTAGAGCAAATCTACATCAGATTGTTTTATGTTGCATTTTGTTTGAAAATCTAAAACTATTGAGTATGAGATATACACATAAACAGAAGAAATCAGGATAGGGCAAATTCTTTTTCACAGCACTGTACTTTGAACTGTTCCATTTAGAGAGGATGACAAATGTAATGCAGTGATCAGTATGACCTTGTGACACTATGAATATTTCAAACTATGAATATTCCATATGGATTGATTTTGTGATGTAGTCAGTGACATGTTCAGTATATTTAGATTGCATACAAAGATGATAGTTTATTTTAATTCAATTTAATGCGTGTCTCAAGTTCCCTTCCTTGGCTACATCATAAGACAAGAAGCTGTTGTCATGGACAAAGCCAAAGTCCTTGCATTAGAAGAGTGGCCAACTCCACGAACTATAAAAGATCTACAAAGATTTTTCAGTTTTGAAACATTTAAACAATAATTGATTACAAACTTCATTACTACAACTTCTATGCTTGGTTTGAGGCATAAAATTATGTGATGGAAAGGAAGCCCACCCCTCCTACCAACGACCAGGTTCTGTGTCTAACCACGGCCGATGTGAGGAAAACTGTACGCAGAGTCAACCCACTGACGGCTGCTGGAGCAGACAACATTCCTGGCAGAGTGCTCAGAGGATGTGCAGACCAGCTTATGGATGTTCTCACTGACATCTTCAACATCTCAAGGAGGGCATAATGGTGAGTCTGGTGGAGGCCAGCGAGGGACTTAATGAACTCTGCTAGAGTTGAGGACTCAATGACAGTGGATCTTACTTACTCCCAGGCTCCATACTAGTGTGATACTTGTGCTGGAGCAGGGTGCATCCAGGCCCTCCTCCAAGCCCAGACAGTGGAGCAGCAGGTGCTACTAACAACGGATGCCCAACTGAAGCAGGCAATATTACAATGGTTCAGCTGCACCCACAAACTGCACTGTAAACACTCCCACTTGCTGATGCGCAGCAAGTTCAGTCACCAAGTTCAGTCAGTCAAGTTCCTATTTGCCCAAAAACTTCGAGATACCAGCCGAAGGTGAGCGCAACTGAGGAGCATGGTGCAGTAGGAGTAGTTGACCTCATGGTGCTGGAGCAGTTCGTCACCCTACTACCAGACGTGATGGCAGAATGAGTCCAACACTGCTGTCAGGTGTTGCTAGATGAGGCAGTCCTGCTGGCAGAGGACCACTTGGCAGCTTATCTGGGGGCAGGTAAGACCTTCTTTCTCCTCCTCTCCGTTCGTTCTCTCTCTCTTGCTCTCATGCTTCCCATCTTTCTCCCCACCCTACCCCTGTCCCGCTCCATGAAATCGGTGGCCATTTTCCTCAAACCCTGTTTCCTGAACCATCCCACGCTTGCTCCCCCAGTGTCTGTCTCTTCTCTCCCTCAGGCTAGTGTTTCCAGGGCCACAGGTGTGGGAGTAAGGCTGGTGTTTCTGGGAAACAAGGCATTTCAAGAACCAATGTCACATGATGAAAGTGGGGCATTGAGCGAGCCGGATACCCAACATGTTGGAGGGTGGCCCTAATTGAGTTGGGACATACTGTATACCGGTGAGTGTTTAGGGGGGACATATCACGCAGTGGGGCATCGGGTGAGTTGGTGGCAGGCCGAACGGCTTCCAGGTCAGGTCAGGAGTAGAGTGATGGGGGTATTTGAAACCGGGGGCTTGGATGAGAGCAAGTTTGTGAGTGGAGGGCGAAGCCAGAGAAGGTGAGTGGTAAGAAACAAAACCTTATTCAAATGCAAGATTCCTGTGAGTTTATATTTTTATTAATAACCACATTTTCCAATAAGGATATTACACAATCTTCTAAATCGTGATCAATTATGGGTAGAGATTCCTTGGGCTTATGCCAATACCTTAAACAAATCTTTACATGTCAACAGGATAAAATTAGCAAGTGTAGCCTCAAGAAGTTTATTGTTGTGGTGACAGCATTGTAATTGGCTCTAGGAAGTAATCCAATAATAAAGGCCACAAATAGTTGAGCCAAAATCCCTTTACAATTAGCGTATTTACCCTGCTAAGTGCAATGCAAAAATGATCACAAACCCAAAATAAAATTTGATTATAAGAATAATGCTATGAAATGTTTTGAAAGGAAGGTTATAGTTTACCAAAATACATTCTAGCCAATTAACATTCTGGCTAATAGCATTTATTATCTATTTGTTAGAGGATGTGAGAATGGTTATTAAATGTCATTAGTGTAAAAAAAAAAAGTGTAGCATCAAGAATCCTGTGGAGAAGATGTGAGTGGTCACTTTATACAAAGACACCCCCCCATCCCCCCAAGGCCCCCCCCCC
>JAFFST010045625.1:9035-23349 GCA_022414735.1 Noturus placidus | reverse complement strand
CTGTTACACAAGCTGTACACTCACTACTTTACATTGTAGCAAAGTGTCATTTCTTCAGTGTTGCCACATGAAAAGATATCATCACATATGTACAAAAATGTCAAGGGTGTACTCACTTTTGTGAGATACTGAACATGTGATAACTCGGCCATGTTGACATTTCTCAATAGGGTGGATCCCATGGAAGTTGAGTTGGCTGGAAAGCTTTAACGCTTTAACAGAAACCTTGTTTTAACTGCTACATCAAAATGGGACATCAACCAGCAAAAAGAAAGACAAGGAAGCATCGTAAAACAAGCCACATGAAGTTTTACTGGTAGACCCACAGTTCCAGAACAAACAGAACGCTTGGTGGTAAACCAAAGACCTGGCTAAGAATAAAACAATGCACCAGGCTGAGATTGATAACTTGCCAACATGTTTGATTGTTAAGAGTAAACATTTATTTTCCAGCCATGAGGGATCATGGGTTATGCAAATGATCGTTATGTGATTGTGTAAAAGCACAGCGAAGCCACAATAATAAATACTGGAATACATCTGCAAACAATGTTGGAGTTTATAAGCAGTGTATAGGATTTTTAGGTTCTGGAGCTGTTTTGAGTTAGGTTTATGTTTGGTGCTACGTGGACGCATTAAAGATTTTCATTTCTGAGAAACAGCTTGTAATGATTTATAATCCTGCAATCCGTGTGTCAAGCAGAATATGACAGGTTCCATTTTGAGTCCATCCATCCATCCATCTTCTACCGCTTACTCCTTTATCAGGGTCACGGGGAACCTGGAGTCTATCCCAGGAGGCATCGGGCACAAGGCGGGGTTCACCCTGGACAGGGTGCCAGTCCATCGCAGGGCACAATCACATACACACTCTCACACCCATTCATACACTACGGACACTTTAGACACGCCAATCAGCCTACCATGTCTTGTTCCTCTAAAGGTTTCCTTGCTACAATCACTTCTGGAATCTAAACCTACATCCAGATTTCGGTTTGGAACGCTGCTTTTTGACTATCCAGTGGTAAAATGTGCTGCTATACAAATAAAATTGGACTGAATTGAGAAGATTTGTTTGTGTATTATGTGACGCGTACTAAACGTCCATCATTTTAATCATCATTTAAAACTACCAGTAGTGCAGCTGATCGGTTATATTTCTGACTCCGCAGGGTTTTCTCCACGTATATCAAGGAAATTGAGGACAAGCCAGGCCCGACACCATGGGGAGCCAAGATGCCGTTTGGTGAAATGCTTCTGGAGCATAAAGATTGTGGTGGCTGGGTACACAGCATCGCATTCTCTCCGTCCGGAGATGCGCTGGCCTGGGTCAGCCACAACAGCTCCATCAGCGTCGCCGACGCCACGCAGGGCAAAGAGTAAACACCCGAGCTTATCTATTTACAGTCCAGACAGATAATGAGACTCATTTGATTTTACCGTAGTACATTTCTAAATCATGCTTCTCTAAGAAACATGGCGAACACATTTTATGCTTTAAATAAATACTATGTGTAACATACAGTCAGCTCCAGAACTATTGGCACCCTTGGTACAGATTAGTTACGAAATTGTCATTAGGGTTTATGTAACACAGTTAGAGTTCCTATGCAGTCTAGTGTTCTTTTTTTTTTTTTTAAAGTTAAAGAAATGGTATCATGTTTTTAGTTGTGTTTTATTCATAGGAATTGCCAATTACTGTGACACTTGGTTTTTGTAAAAAAATAAAAATTGTATAAGGATAGTTTCCCCCTTTTTTTTTTTTAAGTTTCCATTTCTTTCATATTTTGATACTTAACCACAAAAACACTGTTTATCGTAGCCGTTTTTGGCCATCGTTGCTGATGTTGTCAATAATTCTGGAGCTGGCTGTAAATCAGAGATGTGCGGTAGGAAATAAAGTAACATAGAAAATAGCAATAATAACTGAAATGTAATCGTAATTATCATTTGTATGTACTAAATGCATTACGCAGGGTTACACAGTTGACTACAGAACATCTCCCCATGCTCAGTGTGCTGTACATCAGCAAGACTGAGATTGTGGCTGCGGTAAGTCTATGTGTTAGCTTCAATCAGAACAACTTAGATAGATAGAT
This sequence comes from Noturus placidus, assembly GCA_022414735.1. NCBI lineage: Eukaryota > Metazoa > Chordata > Actinopteri > Siluriformes > Ictaluridae > Noturus > Noturus placidus. Next base: position 21,250 of record JAFFST010045625.1, on the reverse strand, counting down.
AGATAGATAGATAGATAGATAGATAGATAGATAGATAGATAGATAGATAGATAGATAGATAGATTTGAAGGTGTGCAATGGCATTGATACAACGTGTCGTCTCCTTTCACTGGTGTTGGTTTCTTTTTGTACATCACAGGGTCATGACTGCTGTCCTCACCAGTTCTCCTACAAAGGGCCTGGCAAACTGGAGTTCGTCCGAAAGCTAGGCATCGCCAAGCAGTCATCCAAAAACAGCGTGTCGGCCATGCAGCACTTCCGCAACCTGGACAAAAAGGCCAAGACTGACGAGGAGGACAACGAGCTGAACACTCTACACCAGAACAGCATCACGTAGGGACAGAAAACATCCAGCCTGCTTCATGCAATGAAAAAAAAAAATCTAATACATAATTTTCCCAAATGTAGCCAATCAGATAATACATGCTTGATGTCTGACGTCTGCTTGTCAGGCTAAGAATTCAATATTTCATACTCAAACCAAGTATCTCATTGCTATTATTACATTGTGGCCATGACATTGTGTAACTTGAACATGTGAATTAATATCCTATAGAATGCCATACTTAATAGCCAGTATATTTTTTTGTGGCCAGGCCTTATTAAAAGGGTGGCTCCATATCGGCTACACTTGAGTGCAAGGCGTATTTGTGACTATTTGTACTGTTTTGGCACGTTTGATTGGAGAAATGTCGTATTAAGAGTGTCTTGTTTGACCTGCAGCCAACTGTGTGTGGTGGATGGAGACAAGGTCAAAGTGGAAAAGTTCAGTAGCGTCAGTCTGGATGGAGCCATGGTGCTCTGGGAACTCAAGGTACTGCATGTCCACAACCGTCAACAAGACATTACACAGTGCATACTGTTCATAATGTTTTGCCAAAAATGACACCGACATTGTCACCATGACCTCAGTCGAAGCCGATCAGATAAGACGTACCTACGCATACCCAGGCGTGAAAAATTATTTACGTTTCATTTTTGACCAAGTTTTTGTTTCTTGAATACTTTTATATTACACATGTAAATAAGGAAACACGCACGTCCTTTATAGTAAGAAAAGAACATTTTTAATTTGGTTGTATTAATGTTCTTTTTTTTTCATTATATATTTTCCCCTCACCATTTTAATTCTGATTTACTCAGGGAAATGTGTGTATTTTTAATGTCATTCCACATTGCGACATTGAGTAACATTGTACTTTTTACATCTTTATCGACTATAATGTTTCTGTTTCATCCCTGTGTTTTTTTTTTTTCACAGCCTTGAAACTCGCTAACAAGTCAGAAAGGTTTTGTGGCCGATCCGACATCCACACTACACCAAAGATCTCAGTGTCGTTCTGCTGCTATGCTTAGAAATATCATTTAAGATCAATACTTTATTTTCAATTTTTTAAATAAACATGTCATACTGTCATTTTTAATTTCTGTAATTACTGAGAGAACAGATATTACTCTGCAGTAAATATTATGGGGACACAGACTTTAGTTTCCAGGTTTTCAAATGATTTTTAAAACATATTTAGGTTTTAGGATTTTTTTTTTAAAAGAAAGTTTTCCTGTCATATCATATCAAATAAAAAAAAAAACATTCATTTGTAAAAAAAATTCTATTGTGATTATTCCTTATTGTAATATGTGCTTATACATATCAAATCTCTATTACACCTTCAACCCAAATGCAATGCTTTAGGGCGGCTGTGGCTCAGTCGGTAGAGCGGGTTGTCCACTAATCCACTAATCGTAGGGTTGGTGGTTCGAATCCCGGCCCGGGTGATCCCATGCCGAAGTGTCCTTGGGCAAGACACTGAACCCTAAGTTGCCCCCGATGGCAAGCTAGCACCTTGCATGCAGCTCTGCTACCATTGGTGTGTGAATGTGCTCTCATTAGTAAGTCGCTTGTAAATGTAAAATGATATTTCTGTAAAGCTGCTTTGAGACAATGTACCATTGTAAAAAGCGCTAAATTAATTAATTATTATTACGGAATTACATTCACTTCTGATGTGGAGTCAGTGTTTAATCCTTAACAAGCCATACCCTGCTGATCGTTCTTCACTAATGGTATAAAACGTCATAAGAGCAATTCAATTAAGGTTTTGCTGTTCAGTGTGAAATATTGTCCTCATGTCACTCCCAAAAATGATTACCATGTGTCTTTTGCATTCTATGGTTTTCCTTGGAACCACCAGTTTAGAGAAATTACAAGTACATGAATTTTTACATTACCGTTCTGACAGTGTCATATTACCAATGACTAAAAATATTATAAAATCATTATGAAATACTGTATTCATTGCAAGGGTCTAGTCCATGTAACACTGTCCATCAGGCATCACACCTGACCCCCATCCTTCATCTTGTAGGTGGTGAATCCACAAGATGGCTCCAGAAAACCTTAATCAAGGCAGGGTAGACTTATCTTTTTTGTACCTTTATTTGGGGTCTTCAAGATCACTCTTTGTCTGATCTGTACCCTCAGATCTGTTCACCAAGGCTGGCAAACTGGGAGAATTAAGCTCCCAGTGATATAGCCTTTAGGTTCTCCAAACTACACCAGCCCATTCACCACAGCAAGGTTTTTATTGGAAATAAGGGTCCTCCACAGGGTTTTCTTTTTGTGATAGAATAAGGACAATCTGGGAGAACCTTGGAGTACAGCTGCTGGTCTGGCTCCAAGAGGAACCAACTGAGGTAGTTCGGACACCTTACAGAGATGTCACCCCTAGGTCGGCTTCCCGTAGAAGTGAATTGAATTGAGACTCCGTGGCATGCCCAGGTTCTGTTTGAGAAATATACATCACCCAGTTAACTTGGAAACATCTGTCAAGAAACTGGAATCTGTGGCTGGGAAGTGTGGTTAGATGTCCTCAAAAACAACAACGTATGGCCCTAACTAGACTTACCATTAGCGAGGACTGTCATGATATCACTTTCAAGTGCACTCAGATATTCAACTGTTTCAAAAACAAAGTTAGAACTATATAAACATGCACTTTCCCCTTATAATGATTTATAAGGATATGAAGGGGCGTCGGGGGCGTGGCTATAAAAATGACTGAAAAGAGGCCATCAAACAAACTTCTGGACAGGAAGGCGAGTTTCCAAACTGGGTTTTATTTTCAGCTACATAATACAATTGTTAAACTGTTTTTTTTTTTAAATATTAATTTCTACATCCGGGTACTCCGGTTTCCTCCCCCAGTCCAAAGACATGCATGGTAGTCTGATTGGCGTGTCTAAAGTGTCCGTAGTGTATGAATGTAAGTGTGAGTGTGTATGTGATTGTGCCCTGTGATGGACTGGCACCCTGTCCAGGGTGTACCCCGCCTTGTGCCCGATGCTCCCTGGGATAGGCTCCAGGTTCCCCGTGACCCTGAAAAGGAGTAAGCGGTTGAAGATGGATGGATTGAAGATGGAATTTCTACATTTTTCGTATTTGTAGCAAATGAAAAATATCGACTATTGCACCTTTAAATGCATAAAATCGTATCTCTTAAAAAAAAAAAAAAAAAAAAAATATATATATATATATATATATATATACACATATATATATATATATTAAGCACAGCAGTACTATACACACATAAATAAATAAACAAACAAAAAACCCCAAACAAATAAATAAATAGCAGATTATTCGGAGTTGCAACGATTATTTGGCGGTTGTTTCCATGGTTATATGTCCAATTCCACTTCCGCAAATCCAACCAATCAGCGAGCGCCTTTCTCCAGCTAACCAATCAGAATTAAACCGCGCCACCAACGGTTCACTTTAGCCCCGCCCACCACGTGACGCGTCCTGGCGTGACGCAAGAGCCATCAGCTGTTTTTGTTTGGCTCCTGTTGGGATCGTTTCGGGTCTGTTAGGCTGCCAATGTAAACGTTTAAAAACGAAAACAAAAACGGAGTGCGTATGAACGTGACCGCAGCGAAGGTAACGGATTAAGCCGTCTCCTGATGGATGTGTTCATGTTTGCGGGTTTCTTTTTGTAGATCTTCAGCAGTGTGAGACGGCTCCAGCGCATCCGGGGGCTCCGGTGAAGGCGGGGCCGGGCGGAGGTCGCCGGAGATCGGCATGGAGAGCGTAGATGGAGGCGGAGGAGCCCGAGGCCCGGCACTGCGCTGCGCCTCCTTTAACCAGGACTCCACGTAAGCACTTCCACCATCATTCAGCCACATAAACATCACACTCCCCAGCACCAGCGACTCCAGACATCATCATTAAACATGCTTCTCTACAAGGACACCTCTGGGGATTTGTTTGATCCTAGACTTCTAGATGTTATTTATAGCAATGGAGAGATTTAATGAAGCAAACAGGATAAGGAATGTAAATGTCAGAGTCAAAAACACAGCTGAATGCACGAAATGATCTGGATATAACTCATACTGTGTTAATACTCTCATCTGCAGTTTTACATAAGTCTAAATAGGCACAAAAAAACAACAACCCCCCCCCCAGTATATGTGTGACCTCGTCTTAACTCATCACTCATTGAACCCTTAACCCTAGGACATGTTTCCACCTGTAATTCGTATAGTTAAAAAAAGGAATTCGCATGGAATAACATGGGGCGCACGGTGGCTTAGTGGTTAGCACGTCCGCCTCACACCTCCAGGGTCTGGGGCTCGAGTCCCGCCAGGGTAATGTGTGTGCGGAGTTTGCATGTTCTCCCCGTGTGTCGGGGGTTTCCTCCGGGTACTCCGGTTTCCTCCCTCAGTCCAAAGACATGCATGTTAGGCTGATTGGCGTGTCTAAAGTGTCCGTAGTGTGTGTGTGTGAGTGTGTATGTGATTGTGCCCTGCGATGGACTGGCACCCTGTCCAGGGTGTACCCCGCCTTGTGCCCGATGCCTCCTGGGATGGGCTCCAGGTTCCCCGTGACCCCGAAAAGGAGTAAGCGGTTGAAGTTGGATGGATGGATGGAATAACATTATTTAATTATCCCTCATTGCATCTCATGATGTTTTCTACATGAGTTGCGTGGACGTACTGTGCATATACAAAAAGAAAAGCAGCATTCACGTTACCTGTAATAATAAGGAATGAATAACATTCAACAGGTGTTATTCTATAATATATATAATAATCTATAACATATATAATTATAGTATAATATAATAATAATAATAATAATAATACACGCTGGAGGAGGTGCATTTTTTGCACATGACTGCACGGTCTGGTCTGGAGCGTGCCGTTCAAACGATTTGCCAATAACTACAGTGTTTCTTTTATTAATGAACAGCGCTTCCTGCTTTTTAAAAGGTTTATTGTGATTTAATGTTGTGGAATGTCTGAGAGACAAGTTAGTTCCTGTTATCGCGTATAGCTGCTGTAATAAACCGTCATTCCTTCACCAGGCGCTCTTTCTCTCTCGCGCTCTCTATCGCTTTCTCTTTTTCTCTCTCGAAACACAGCCTGTCGTTTTTTTACCGAGAACCCAGAAAGCGTGAAACTCCTGAGCTGGGAAGTTACAAAGTGTTTACAATCGAGACTCGATGCGCCTTCTATAAATGTTAAGTAAAAGTCTCCTACAAAGCATCACCACGTCAACGATTTTACGCCGTTTTACTTTGTTAAACAAGAACACGTTTTTTTTTTTTTTTAATCTGAAGAAGGAAAAAAAAAAGATACGGCTTTGTGGAGCGTCTGTTGTACGAGTCCCTGCGTTACCACAGAAAGTATAACGAGCAGAGCGCATTAATATTAACCCGTCGTTCACATTACGGACGGAAACACTCCGATATATACCTCATCTACAGTATATACGATTATATCGCAGCACGGTTGAATGCTCGAATCTGATTGGTTAGAAGGTGTGCATTATGGAACACTCAAGGTACTTGTATATGGCAGTATTTGAGTTCTAGTTGAAATCTGAATTTAGATGAACAAAACATTGTAAATGCTGTTATTTTGAATTGGTTTCATAGCAACTTGAATTCTGAATTGTGTGTATAAGCAGTGTCTAATAAGCGTTCCATCTTTTTATTAATTTCACATTCTTGGAGTCTAGAGCTGCAACAACTAATCGATAATAATCGATTATGAAAATCGTTGTCAACGGATCTCATTATCGAATAGTCGGGTACTTTTACTCACTACGTTAGTTCTGTTCTCGAAACACACATCGGAGAGTAAATACTAACGTTGTGTCCCAAATGACGAACTATACACTTACACTATGCACTGTGTACTCTACCGTCTAGTGTATGGATTTAAGAAAGGTTAACATCGCGTCAAATTTATAATACTTCATTATAACTCCATGGCAGCATTCAACAGTCCGTACTGTGTTTTTTTTTTGTGATCGACATGGCTAAAAATGCTAGACTCCGTGGTGGCTTTTCTTTTGTCAAACTTTGCGATGCAGCTTGTCGAATGTATTTATTTAATTTATACATTTTTTTTTTTTTGCCTGAAACTGCAATCGCATGAAATTGTTACGCGCGGTCTTTCACACCGCTGTCTGTTGGTAAATGAGACCTTTTATCTGCACTCGTGAATCGAAGAGGGCTTTGGCTGAACGTGCGTTGTGAAGACGTCACTTGACATCGGCGGTCGTTTTTTTTTTTTCGAAAACTCGCAAGCTCGTCAGAATATTGCGGAGTTTGATGGACGTCGCGTTAATTTCTGCGATCGCTAAGTCGTGAAGGCCTGGACGGACCGATTCAATGCACCAGAGCTGAATTAAGTGAGATTTAAAATACTTGCATACAGCAGAAAAGTACAGTAGAGTTGAATTCATCAACACTTAAGTGTTGGATAATCGACCTAAGTATTGGTTATCACTTTAGGTGCAACTCCTGCAAGATTTAATAAGTTAATAAATCACTGAAAGCGCTAGTAATACCTCAGCAGGATTTGTGCTGACGAGTATTTCCGTCCTCAACACAAATCGCGCTTATTACGTAATTCGAATGCCATAATCGCCGTACTATATTAAGTATCCTCCTGGTGCATTGCATTATCACTGTCCCAGCTGCACACGCTTTGTCTTCTCGTTAAAAGTTTATGCGTCTCTCGACAAAGCGACCTGCTAATGAGTCACTCGAACGGGATGCGGCAAATGCGCTGTGCTGATCTATCTGGCTTTGGGAGCTTATTCAGGAATTAGGATTGCACGGGACAAATTTACACCACACACACACACACACACACACGCAGTGGTATGTCATGTGTTTGTAACTTGTCATGTGTTTGTAATACAAAGGAATGCTGATTTATGTAGTTTGTCCACAACACCGGGCTGCAGTGAACAAACCGGAGTTATGATTTTGTTGTGAGAGGATTTCCTCAGAAGACGTGCCGGACAGGAACAGACACCAAGGGCTGTGTGGAGAGGAATGAAGAGGCAGTGAAACAGATGTGTGTCTGAGCAGAGTGTGAACATGTTGATTACAGCAGTTCATTTAAGCATTTAAACCTATTATGGTTTTGAAACGTGCCTCATTTTGTTTTAAAGTTCTCATACAATAGATTAAGACGCATCCGAGGTAAAAAAAAAACACTTTAATATGCTCGTAATTTAAACTGCAGCATTAACTCCCTCCCATACCCCCCTTCCCGCCACCCCAGTGACACAATCGAGTCGCTCAATGAGCCGTTCTAAATGATTCGTCCTAAACTCCTCCTTTCAGAGAGCATACTCTGCTCTGATTAGTCAGACGTCCCAGTCCGTTGTGATCGGTCTAAAGCTGTCAGCGAGCAGTCGTTGAAGACCAGAGACAGGGGTTTTTGTTACAAAACCTACGTCGGTTCGTACAAGAAGAAAAGTCTGGAATCACTAACGACTCGTTTCAGCCGTTCAGAATCGGTTCCGTCTTTTGGGAGTCGATACCTCCGCTTGTCCTGCGCTTTCATTTGTGAAACTTTGCAGATGTTTTTACATTCACAAAGAGCTACATATAGAATACACTACACGAAAGGGAATGTTTAAAAAAGCGTAATAGGCGCACTTTTAGACGGATGGAATTGCAGCATGTCGTGCTTCAATAAGTGTTCAAATCAGAAGGAAACATACTGTGCGGTTTAATAATGAAAGCGGATGAACCTGTATGTCTGAAAGGATGCTTTCACATCTTCATGGTTGATTGATTTTTGAATAGAACCCTGGTGTGACTCGACTTCAGGAAGTGAATGAAAAAAAACAAACGGCATGTGTTTTAGGTTGCAGCTGTAAATGTGAGCTGCTACACAGCCAAACGGCCGAGCTGTAGCACTGCAAGAATGCTCTGGAGTTTTGTTTAACTTTATGCTTTGGTGGCGCCCGTGTTCAGCGTTGAATTTACATGTGATGTCACAGTCCACAGTTAATGGCGCATATGAAAGTAGAACCTCAGGGCTTTTAAGAATTTTCCATAAGGATTTCTTTAAAAAAAAAAAAAAAATGTATTTACCTAGGTGTAAATGTGATCGTGGAGAGGTGTGAATCGTTTGCCCAGCAGCCGTTTAGCCGTTTAGCCGTTTACTATCTCTGCACTACTGCGTGTTGGATATGAAGCGGTGTCTGGATTCAAAGTGAATATCACCGTTGGTCGTAACAGTTATTCATTTCAGTGGAACAGAACTTTTTGATAAATTGGCTGTTCAGTGATTATTATTATTATTATCATTATTATTATTATGAGCGGCTGTGGCTCAGTGGGTAGAGCGGGTTGTCCACTAATCCACTAATCGTAGGGTTGGTGGTTCGAATCCCGGCCCGGGTGATCCCATGCCGAAGTGTCCTTGGGCAAGACACTGAACCCTAAGTTTCCCCCGATGACAAGTTAGCACCTTGCATGCAGCTCTGCTGCCATTGGTGTGTGTGTGAATGGGTGAATGAGACACAGTGTAAAGCGCTTTGGATAAAAGCACTATATAAGTGTACCATTTACCATTTATGGGCTGTGTGGTGTTCGAGGACACAAAAAAAAAAGGTTCGAGGGTAGATTTGGATCTTACACTTGTCTTCACTGAAGATGTGTGTTAATGCTAACAAAAGAGGCCGATTAGCCTAATTAGACAGTGAAGCCATAATCCATACCCTAAAGCTCCGAAGTGTTCACAGCATGCGAGACGAGCATCTTACGTGAGCTGTATGACTCACAACCCGAACAGGAATTTCTACCGCATCAGGTTTCAAAGGTATTCACTGCCTTCCTGATAACACCATCACACCAGAGCTATAACTTCGTGCCATAGTGATTAATAATTGTATATAAGGTTTATAAAGTTCTAGATTTGAATCGCCGATGTTCAACCATTTCCAGAATAAAGACTTTTAAAAACTCTAAAAATTGGAAAATGTCATTGCCATGACCTTTTTAACATTTCATCTATGTGGGTATATGGTAAAGAAAAGAATTATTACCATTATATTTATTTGTTGTAATTTCTTGTTTAATTATTTGAAAACATGTATTTAGGTCACTGGCTGTGGGCACAAAGGAAGGTTACAGACTGTTCTCCGTCACTGCCGTGGATAAATTGGAGTGTATTCACGAAAGTGGTAAGGAAAACAAACGACTCCTTTATGTTCATTCCTTTATTTTCATTTCTTATGGTCTTGCGCAAAAAAAAAATTTGATTTACTAAAATGTTCTTTCCAAATAGTTACATGACTCTCGGGTGACATGTCGTTCTAAGGAAGAGCTAGTTAATACGACTGTCCGGGCTGAAAGGTTTCCTGTTTCGGTAAACGGAAAATCATAGCTACTGACTGTTACGAAGTACTGACACTCGAGACTCAAAAGTCGTTACTATAGAAACGATAACGTCTTCGAAGGAGCACGTTAATATAAATCTGTGATTCACGTCGCAGCTGAACAGCTGTCAGTGCTGCCGGTGTAGAAAACGAATCAACACCTTCTGACCAATCAGAATCTTGAATTGATCCTCGCCGTCGAATGTAATGCATCGAAATACGCGAGAACGTAACGGGGTTACTGATTCTAGTTTCTTAAGTTCTGTGTGTGCAGTGACTCTGAGGTGTGTGTTGTGTTACGTTTCAGCAGAGAACCCGGACGTCTACATCGTGGAACGTTTGTTCTCCAGCAGCCTGGTGGTGGTGGTGAGTCACTCGATGCCGCGGCGCATGAACGTCTATCACTTCAAGAAAGGAACGGAAATCTGCAACTACAGCTACTCTAACTCCATCCTCGCCGTGCGCCTCAACCGACAGGTAGCCAAGATATTACCTCATCAGTGCAGATCTGTCAATGCTAGTTTTCATTGGATAATAAACTAATTTCCTTTGATCAAAAATGCTTGCTGTGTGAATGTTTTGCTCTGGAGCGATGACGCTGAGGTAGAAATTAAGGGAAGATATATATGTATGTATATGTGTGTGTGTATGTATATATATGTATATGTGTGTATGTATGTATATATATATGTGTGTATATATATATGTATATGTGTGTGTGTGCATGTATATATATATATATATGTGTGTGTGTGTATATGTGTGTGTGTGTATATATATATATATATATATATGTGTGTGTGTGTGTGTGTGTATATATATATATATGTATGTATGTATGTATATATATATGTGTGTATATATATATGTATATGTGTGTGTGTGCATGTATATATATATATATATCTCCCTCTCTCACACACGCACGCACGCCAGTTTGGCATTATACAAACTGCATGCCAGAATCATGAAACGCTCATCACAGATGGTAAAGTTTCTCAAACTGACTTGCTGATGTGGCTTCTGACATCGTTTCACACTCATACCTTGAGCTGTTATCTATTAAAATAGACAAAAGGATGTCCCAGAGCTGAAAATAATCAAAGCGGCCATTTTGAAGCACAGTGTGAACTTTTAAGTACATGCATGCAACATGGGAAGATAAAAATACAACCCAAGAGGCTAAAGTTATGAGAAGCAAAGCTGAGCGTTTAACTAGCTAGAAAGTTCTGTTTTATAAGTCATCTGTAGCAAACGTGAAGGTGCAGAGACAACATAAATGACACAAAATTGTTCAGAATGTCAACATTTTCCTCAGATATGTGGGAAAATTCCTGAAAAAAGACTCCATAAGACTGAAATTACCCTGTAATTACACTTAGCTTCGACTGCTAACTCAGCTTCCATGGGATCTACTGTAGTGAGAAATGGCAACATGGCTGAGTTATATTAAAAATTTAGGCTTTTGTTTGATACAAGTACAACAACAATCATGGGACATTTGTAGGGAATTTTGAACGAAGAAAGGATTCTGCAAAGAAATCAGACGTAATGTTTGTGTATAATGATGTACACTGCTTCAAAAGTGGTTCGAGTCAGATTTAGCACTGAACAATAGTGAACAACTAATTTTCATTTATGGTTTACAATGTATTGCAGTTACATTAGATTACTGTGTGTGTGTGTGTGTGTGTGTTACTGCAGAGGCTGGTGGTTTGTCTGGAAGAGTCCATTTTCATCCACAACATAAAGGACATGAAGCTTCTGAAGACTCTTCTGAACACACCACTCAATCCCTCAGGTGAGATGGAAAACTCTGTGTGTATGTCTCACAAAAGTAAGTACACCCCTGACATTTGTGTAAATATTAGATATCTTTTCATGTATGACACTGTGCTACAATGTAAAGTAGTGAGTGTACAGCTTGTGTAACAGTGTCAATTTACTGTCCCCTCAAAATAACTCAACACACAGACATTAATGTCTAAACCGCTGGCAACAAAAGTGAGTACACCCCTAAGTGAAAATGTCCAAATTGGCCCAGTGTCAATATTTTGTGTGGGTACCATTATTTTCCAGCACTGCCTTAACCCTCTTGGGCATGGAGTTCACCAGAGCTTCACAGGTTGCCACTGGAGTCCTCTTCCACTCCTCCATGATGACATAAAGGAGCTGGTGGATGTTAGATACCTTGTGCTCCTCCACCTTCCATTTGAGGATGCCCCACAGATGCTCAATAGGGTTTAGGTCTGGAGTCATGCTTGGCCAGTCCATCACCTTCACCCTCAGTTTCTTTGGTCTTGGAGGTGTGTTTGTGGTCGTTATCATGCTGGAATACTGCATGCTGATCATGCTCTGCTTCAGTATGTCACACTACATGTTGGTATTCATGATTCCCTCAATTAAATGTAGCTCGCCAGTGCCGGCAGCACTCATGCAGCCCCAGATCATGATACTCCCACCACCATGCTTGACTGTAGGCAAGACACACTTGTCTTTGTACTCCTCACCTGGTTGC
>JAFFST010045624.1:2141-17419 GCA_022414735.1 Noturus placidus | reverse complement strand
ACGGTGTGTATGTGAGCGGTAAGGGTGTCTATGGGAGTGAAGTGGAGCAGTCCCTGTGTGTATGGGAGCACACAGGGTGTCTGAAAGAGTGAAAGGAAGCAGTCAGGGTGTGTATGGGAGTGGTCAGGGTGTCTATCGGAGGGAAGGAGAGCGGTCATGGTGTCTGTGGGAGTGTATGGGAGCGGTCAGGGTGTCTGTGGGAGTGAAGAGGAGCGGTCAGGGTGTCTGTGGGAATGAAGGGGAGTGGTCAGGGTGTCTGTGGGAGTGAAGGGGAGCGGTCAGGGTGTCTGTGGGAGTGAAGGGGAGCGGTCAGGGTGTCTGTGGGAGTGAAGGGGAGCGGTCAAAGTGTCTGTGGGAGTGAAGAGTGCAGTCAGGGTGTCTGTGGGAATAAGAGGAGCGGTCAGGGTGTCTGTTGGAGTGACGTGTGCAGTCAGGGTGTCAGTGGAAGTGAACGGGAGCGGCCAGGGTGTTTATGGGAGCGGTCAGTGTGTGTATGGGAGCGGTCAGGGTGTATATGGGAGTGGTCAGGGTGTCTGTGGGAGTCAAGAGTGCTGTCAGGGTGTCTGTGGGAGTGAAGAGTGCAGTCAGGGTGTCTTTGGGTGTGAAGCGGAGCGGTCATGGTGTTTGTTGGAGTGAAGGGGAGCAGTCAGGGTGTCTGTGGGTGTGAAGGGGAGCAGTCATGGTATCTGTGGGAGTGAAGGGGAGCAGTCAGGGTGTCTGTGGGAGTGAAGGGGAGCGGTCAGGGTGTCTGTGGGAGTGAAGAATGCAGTCAGGGTGTCTGTGGGAATGAAGGGGAGCGGTCAGGGTGTCTGTGGGAGTGAAGAGGAGCGGTCACAGTGTCTTTGGGAATGAAGGGGAGCGGTCAGGGTGTCTGTGGGAGTGAAGAGGAGCGGTCAGGGTGTCTGTCGGAGTGAAGGGGCGCGATCAGGGTGTCTGGGAGTGAAGGGGAGCGGTCAGGGTGTCTGTGGGAATGAAGGGGAGCGGTCAGGGTGTCTGTGGGAGTGAAGAGTTCAGTCAGGGTGTCTGTGGGAGTGAAGAATGCAGTCAGGGTGTCTGTGGGAGTGAAGAATGCAGTCAGGGTGTCTGTGGGAGTGAAGAGGAGCGGTCAGGGTGTCTGTGGGAGTGAAGTGTGCAATCAGGGTGTCTGTGGGAGTGAAGAGGAGCGGTCACAGTGTCTGTGGGAATGAAGGGGAGCGGTCAGGGTGTCTGTGGGAGTGAAGGGGAGCGGTCAGGGTGTCTGTGGGAGTGAAGGGGAGCGGTCAGGGTGTGTATGGGAGTGGTCAGGGTGTCTGAGGGAGTGAAGAGGGAGCGGTCAGGGTGTGTATGGGAGTGAAGGGGAGTGGTGAGGGTGTCTGTGGGAGTGAAGGGGAGCGGTCAGGGTGTTTGTTGGAGTGAAGGGGAGCGGTCAGGGTGTCTGTGGGAGTGAAGAGGAGCGGTCACAGTGTCTGTGGGAATGAAGGGGAGCGGTCAAGGTGTCTGTGGGAGTGAAGGGGAGCGGTCAGGGTGTGTATGGAAGTAGTCAGGGTGTTTGTCGGAGTGAAGGGGAGCGGTCAGGGTCTGTCTGGGAGTGGTCAGGTTGTGTATGGGAGAGGTCAGGGTGTTTGTGGGAGTGTGGACTGTGGACTGTAGGAGTGAAGATAAGCGGTCAGGGTGTCTGTGGGAGTGAAGGGGAGCGGGTCAGGGTGTCTGTGGGAGTGAAGGGTGCAGTCAGGGTGACTGTGGGAGGGAGGGGAGTGTTCCGGGTGTCAGTGGGAGTGAAGAAGAGGGGTCAGGGTGTCTGTGCAAGTGAAGAGGAGTGGTCAGTTTGTCTATCGGAGTGGAGTAGAGTGTTCAGGGTATCTGTGGGAGTAAGGGGGAGAGGAGCTCAGGGTGTCTGTGGGAGTGAACAGGAGCGGTCAGGGTGTCTGTGGGAGTGAAGGGGAGCGGTCAGGGTGTCTTTGGGAGTGAGAGGGAGCGGTCAGTGTGTCTATGGGAGTGAAGAAGAGGGGTCAGGGTGTCTATGGGAGTGAAGGGGAGCGGTCATGGTGTGTATGGGAGAGGTCAGGGTGTTTGTGGGAGTGAAGGGGAGCGGTCAGGGTGTCTGTGGGAGTGAATTGGAGCAGTCAAGGTGTCTGTGGGAGTGAGGAGAAGCGGTGAGGGTGTCTGTGGGAGTGAATACTAGCTGTCAGGATGTCTGTAGGAGTGAATCAGAGCGGTCAGGGAGTGTATGGGAGAGGTCAGGGTGTCTGTGGGAGTGAAGCGGAGCGGTCAGAGTGTCTGTGGGAGTGAATTGGAGCGGTCAAGGTGTCTGTGGGAGTGAAGGGAAGCAGTCATGGTGTCTGTGGTAGTGAATACGAGCTGTCAGGGTGTCTGTAGGAGTGAATCAGAGCGGTCAGGGAGTGTATGGGAGCGGTCAGGGTCTGTATGGGAGCAGATAGGGAGTGTATGGGAGAGGTCAGGGTGTCTGTGGGAGTGAAGCGGAGCTGTCAGGGTGTGTATGGCAGTGAAGGGAAGCAGTCATGGTGTCTGTGGGAGTGAATACGAGCTGTCAGGGTGTCTGTAGGAGTGAATCAGAGCGGTCAGGGAGTGTATGGGAGCGGTCAGTGTGTGTATGGGAGCGGTCAGGGTGTCTATGGGAGTGAAGTGGAGCAGTCAGGGTGTCTGTGGGATTGAAGGCGGAGCGGTCAGTGTATCTGTGGGAGTGAAGGGGAGCGGTTAAGGTGTCTGTAGGTTTGAAGGGGAGCGATCAGGGTGTCTGTGGGAGTGAAGTGGAGCAGTCCCTGTGTGTATGGGAGCAGACAGGGTGTCTGAAGGAGTGAAAGGGAGCAGTCAGGGTGTGTATGGGAGTGGTCAGGGTGTCTATGGGAGTGAAGGGGAGCGGTCATGGTGTCTGTGGGAGTGAAGGGGAGCGGTCATGGTGTCTGTGGGAGTGAAGGGGAGCGGTCAGGGTGTGTTTGGGAGCGGTCAGGGTGTCGATGGGAGTGAAGGGGTGCGGTCAGGCTGTCTGTGGGAGTGAAGGGGAGCGGTCAGGGTGTCTGTGGGAGTCAACGGGAGCAGTCACGGTGTGTATGTGAGCGGTAAGGGTGTCTATGGGAGTGAAGTGGAGCAGTCCCTGTGTGTATGGGAGCACACAGGGTGTCTGAAAGAGTGAAAGGGAGCAGTCAGGGTGTGTATGGGAGTGGTCAGGGTGTCTATGGGAGTGAAGGAGAGCAGTCATGGTGTCTGTGGGAGTGAAGGGGAGCGGTCAGGGTGTGTTTGGGAGCGGTCAGGGTGTCGATGGGAGTGAAGGGGTGCGGTCAGGCTGTCTGTGGGAGTGAAGGGGTGCGGTCAGGTGTCTGTGGGAGTGAAGGGGAGCAGTCAAGGTGTCTGTGGGAGTGAAGAGGAGCGGTCAGGGTGTCTGTGGGAATGAAGGGGAGCGGTCAGGGTGTTTGTTGGAGTGAAGGGGAGCGGTCAGGGTGTTTGTTGGAGTGAACGAGAGCGGTCATGGTGTCTGTGGGAGTGAAGGGGAGCGGTCAGGGTGTCTGTGGGAGTAAAGGGGAGTGGTCAGGGTGTCTGTGGGAGTAAAGGGTGAAGTCAGGGTGTCTGTGGGAGTGAAGAGTGCAGTCAGGGTGTCTTTGGGTGTGAAGCGGAGCGGTCATGGTGTTTGTTGGAGTGAAGGGGAGCAGTCAGGGTGTCTGTGGGTGTGAAGGGGAGCAGTCATGGTATCTGTGGGAGTGAAGGGGAGCGGTCAGGGTGTCTGTGGGAGTGAAGGGGAGCGGTCAAAGTGTCTGTGGGAGTGAAGAGTGCAGTCAGGGTGTCTGTGGGAATAAGGGGAGCGGTCAGGGTGTCTGTGGGAGTGAAGAGGAGCGGTCACAGTGTCTGTGGGAATGAAGGGGAGCGGTCAGGGTGTCTGTGGGAGTGAAGAGGAGCGGTCAGGGTGTCTGTCGGAGTGAAGGGGCGCGATCAGGGTGTCTGGGAGTGAAGGGGAGCGGTCAGTGTGTCTGTGGGAGTGAAGGGGAGCGGTCAGGGTGTGTATGGGAGTGGTCAGGGTGTCTGTGGGAGTGAAGGGGAGCGGTCAGGGTGTCTGTGGGAGTGAAGAGGAGCGGTCACAGTGTCTGTGGGAATGAAGGGGAGCGGTCAAGGTGTCTGTGGGAGTGAAGAGGAGCAGTCAGGGTGTCTGTGGGAGTGAAGGGGAGCGGTCAGGGTGTGTTTGGGAGCGGTCAGGGTGTCGATGGGAGTGAAGGGGTGCGGTCAGGCTGTCTGTGGGAGTGAAGGGGAGCGGTCAGGGTGTGTATGGGAGTGGTCAGGGTGTCTGAGGGAGTGAAGAGGGAGCGGTCAGGGTGTGTATGGGAGTGAAGGGGAGTGGTGAGGGTGTCTGTGGGAGTGAAGGGGAGCGGTCAGGGTGTCTGTGGGAGTGAAGGGGAGCGGTCAGGGTGTCTGTGGGAGTGAAGAATGCAGTCAGGGTGTCTGTGGGAATGAAGGGGAGTGGTCAGGGTGTCTGTGGGAGTGAAGAGGAGCGGTCACAGTGTCTGTGGGAATGAAGAGGAGCGGTCAGGGTGTCTGTGGGAGTGAAGAGGAGCGGTCAGGGTGTCTGTGGGAGTGAAGGGGCGCGATCAGGGTTTCTGGGAGTGAAGGGGAGCGGTCAGGGTGTCTGTGGGAGTGAAGAGTGAAGTCAGGGTGTCTGTGGGAGTGAAGAGTGCAGTCAGGGTGTGTATGGGAGTGGTCAGGGAGTCTATGGGAGTGAAGGGGAGCAGTCATGGTGTCTGTGGGAGTGAAGGGGAGCGGTCAGGGTGTCTGTGGGAGTGAAGGGGAGCGGTCAGGGTGTCTGTGGGAATAAAGAGTGAAGTCAGGGTGTCTGTGGGAATAAAGAGTGCAGTCAGGGTGTCTGTGGGAATGAAGAGAAGCGGTCAGGGTGTCTGTTGGAGTGACGTGTGCAGTCAGGGTGTCAGTGGAAGTGAACGGGAGCGGCCAGGGTGTGTATGGGAGCGGTCAGTGTGTGTATGGGAGCGGTCTGTGGGAGTGAAGGGGAGCGGTCAGGGTGTCTGTGGGAGTGAAGGGGAGCGGTCAGGGTGTCTGTGGGAGTGAAGAATGCAGTCAGGGTGTCTGTGGGAGTGAAGGTGCAGTCAGGGTGTCTGTGGGAGTGAAGGGGAGCGGTCAGGGTGTCTGTGGGAGTGAAGAATGCAGTCAGGGTGTCTGTGGGAGTGAAGGGGAGCGGTTAAGGTGTCTGTAGGTTTGAAGGGGAGCGGTCAGGGTGTCTGTGGGAGTGAAGGGGAGCGATCAGGGTGTCTGTGGGAATGAAGGGGAGTGGTCAGGGTATCTGTGGGAGTGAAGCGGAGCGGTCAGGGTGTCTGTGGGAGTGAAGGGGAGCAATCAGGGTGTCTGTGGGAATGAAGGGGAGCGGTCAGGGTGTCTGTGGGAGTGAAGGGGAACGGTCAGGGTGTCTGTGGGAGTGAAGGGGAGCAGTCAGGTTATCTGTGCGAGTGAAGAGTGAAGTCAGGGTGTCTGTGGGAATAAAGAGTGCAGTCAGGGTGTCTGTGGGAATGAAGAGGAGCGGTCAGGGTGTCTGTTGGAGTGACGTGTGCAGTCAGGGTGTCAGTGGAAGTGAACGGGAGCGGCCAGGGTGTATATGGGAGCGGTCAGTGTGTGTATGGGAGCGGTCAGGGTGTCTGTGGGAGTGAAGTGGAGCGGTCAGGGTGTCTGTGGGAGTGAAGGGGCACGATCAGGGTGTCTGGGAGTAAAGGGGAGTGGTCAGGGTGTCTGTGGGAGTGAAGGGGAGCGGTCAGGGTGTCTGTGGGAGTGAAGGGGAGCGGTCAGGGTGTCTGTGGGAGGGAAGAGTGTAGTCAGGGTGTGTATGGGAGTGGTCAGGGTGTCTGTTGGAGTGGTCAGGGTGTCTGTCGGAACATTCAGGTTGTCCCACAGAAGAATGCAGTCAGGGTGTCTGTGGGAGAGAGAGGGAGTCGTCAAGGTGTGTATGGGAGTGAAGGGGAGTGGTCAGGGTATTTGTGGGAGTGAAGAGTGCAGTCAGGGTGTCTGTGGGAGTGAAGAGGAGCGGTCAGGGTGTCCTGTGGGAGTGAAGAGGAGCGGTCAGTGTGTCTTTGGGAGTGAAGGGGCGCACTCAGGCTGTCTGTGGGAGTGAACGGGAGCGGTCAGGGTGTCTGTGAGAGTGAACGGGAGCGGTCAGGGTGCGTATGGGAGTGGTCAGGGTGTTTGTTGGAGTGAAGGGGCACGGTCAGGGTATATGTCGGAGTGAAGGGGCACCGTCAGGGTGTCTGTGGGAGTGAACAGTGCAGTCAGGGTGTGTATGGGAGTGGTCAGGGTGTCTGTGGGAGTGAAGCGTGTGGTCAGGGTGTCTGTGGGAGTGAAGAGTGCAGTCAGGGTGTGTATGGGAGCAGTTAGGGTGTCTGTGGAAGTGAAGTGGAGCGGTCAGGGTGTCTATGGGAGTGACGTGGAGAGGTCAGAGTATGTATGGGAGCGATCAGAGTGTCTGTGGGAGTGAAGGGGAACGGTCAGGGTGTCTGTAGGTGGAAGCCGTGCAGTCAGGGTGTCTGTGGGAGTGAACGGGAGTGGTCAGGGTGTGTATGGGAGTGGTCAGGGTGTCTGTGGGAGTGAAGAGGCATGGTCAGGGTGTCTGTGGGCGTGAACAGTGCAGTCAGGGTGTCTGCGGGAGTGAAGAGTGCCGTCAGGGTGTCTGTGGGAGTGAGGAGGAGCGGTCAGGGTGTATATGGGAGTGGTCAGGGTGTCTGTGGGAGTCAAGAGTGCTGTCAGGGTGTCTGTGGGAGTCAAGAGTGCTGTCAGGGTGTCTGTGGGAGTGAAGGGTGGTGTCAGGGTGTCTGTGGGAGTGAAGGGGAGCGGTCAGGGTGTCTGTTGGAGTGAAGTGTGCAGTCAGGGTGTCGGTGGAAGTGAACGGGAGCAGCCAGGGTGTGTATGGGAGCGGTCAGTGTGTGTATGGGAGTGAAGTGGAGCGGTCAGGGTGTCTGTAGGAGTGAAGGGGAGAGGTCAGGGTGTCTGTGGGAGTGAAGGGGAGCAGTCAGAGTGTCTGTGGGAGTGAAGGGGAGCCGTCAGTGTCTGTTTGAGTGAAGTGGAGTGGCCCGGGTGTCTGTGGGAATGAAGGGGAGCGGTCAGGGTGTCTGTGGGAGTGAAGGGGAGCAATCAGGGTGTCTGTGGGAGTGAAGGGCGGCTGTGGCTCAGTCGGTAGAGCGGGTTGTCCACTAATCCACTAACCGTGGGGTTGGCGGTTCGAATCCCGGCCCGGGTGATCCCATGCCGAAGTGTCCTTGGGCAAGACACTGAACCCTAAGTTGCCCCCAATGGCAAGCTAGCACCTTGCATGGCAGCTCTGTTACCATTGGTGTGTGAATGTGATCTCATTAGTAAGTCGCTTGTAAAAATGTAAAAATGATATTTCTGTAAAGCTGCTTTGAGACAATGTACCATTGTAAAAAGCGCTATACAAATTGATAATTATAAGGGGAGCGGTGAGGGTGTCTGTGGGAGTGAAGAGTGCAGTCAGGGTGTTTGTGGGAGTAAAAAGTGCAGTCAGGGTGTCTGTGGGAGTGAAGAATGCAGTCAGGGTGTCTGTGGGAGTGAAGAGGGCAGTCAGGGTGTGTATGGGAGTGGTCAGGGTGTCTGTGGGAGTGAAGTGGAGCAGTCAGGGTGTCTGTGGGAGTGAAGGGGAGTGGTCAGGGTGTCTGTGGGAGTGAAGGGGAGCGGTCAGGGTGTCTGTGGGAATGAAGGGGAGCGGTCAGGGTGTCTGTGGGAGTGAAGAGTGCAGTCAGGGTGTGTATGGGAGCAGTTAGGGTGTCTGTGGAAGTGAAGTGGAGCGGTCAGGGTGTCTGTGGGAGTGAAGGGGAGCAATCAGGGTGTCTGTGGGAATGAAGGGGAGCTGTCAGGGTGTCTGTGGGAGTGAAGAGGAGCGGTCACAGTGTCTGTGGGAGTGAAGGGGAGCGTTCAGGGTGTCTGTGGAAGTGAACGGGAGCAGTCAGGGTGTGTATGGGAGTGGTCAGGGTGTCTGTGGGAGTGAAGGGGAGCGGTCAGGCTGTGTATGGGAGTGGTCAGGGTGTCTGAGGGAGTGAAGAGGAGGCCGTCAGGGTGTGTATGGGAGTGAAGGGGAGCGGTGAGGGTGTCTGTGGGAGTGAAGGGGAGCGGTCATGGTGTCTGTGGGAGTGAAGGGGAGCGGTCAGGGTGTCTGTGGGAGTGAAGAGTGCAGTCAGGGTGTTTGTGGGAGTAAAGAGTGCAGTCAGGGTGTTTGTGGGAGTAAAGAGTGCAGTCAGGGTGTTTGTGGGAGTAAAGAGTGCAGTCAGGCTGTCTGTGGGAGTGAAGAGTGCAGTCAGGCTGTCTGTGGGAGTGAAGAGTGCAGTCAGAGTGTCTATGGGAGTAAAGAGGAGCGGTTAAGGTGTCTGTAGGAATGAAGAGTGCAGTCAGCGTGTCTGTGGGAGTGATTGGGAGTGGTCAGGGTGTGTATGGGAGTGGACCGGGTGTTTATGGGATTGAACCGGAGCGGTCAGGGTGTCTGTGGGAGTGACGGGAAGCGGTCATGGTGTCTGTGGGCATGAAGGAGAGCGGTCAGGGTGTCTGTGGGAGTGAAGGGGACTGGTCAGGGTGTCTGTGGGAGTGAACGGGAGCAATCAGGGTGTCTGTGGGAATGAAGAGTGCAGTCAGGGTGTCTGTGGGAGTGAACGGGAGCGTTCAGGGTGTGTATCGGAGCGGTGAGGGTGACTGTGGGAGTGAACAGGAGGGGTCAGGGTGTCTGTGGGAGTGAACTGGAGCGGTCAGGGAGTGTATGCGAGTAATCAGGGTGTCTATGGGAGTGTAAGGTTCAGTCAGGGTGTATATAGGAGCAGTCAGTGTGTCTGTGGGAGTGAACCGGAGCGGTCAGGTTGTGTATGGGAACGGTCAGGTTGTCTATGGGAGTGAAGAATGCAGTCAGGGTGCGTATGGGAGCAGTCAGGGTGTCTGTGGGAGTGAAGAGGAACGGTCAGGTTGTCTATGGGAGTGGAGAGTGCAGTCAGGGTGTGTATGGGAGCGTTCAGGGTGTCTGTGGGAGTGAACGGGAGCGGTCAGTATGTGTATGGGAGCAGTCAGGGTGTGTATGGGAGCAGTCAGTCTGTCTATGGTAGTGAAGGGGAGCGGTCAGGGTGTCTGTGGGAGTGAAGAGTGCGGTCAGCGTGTCTTTGGAAGTGAAGCAGAGCGGTCAGGAGCGTTCAGGTTGTGTATGGGAATGGTCAGGTTGTCTATGGGAGTGGAGAGTGCAGTAAGGGTGTGTATGGGAGCTTTCAGGGTGTCTGTGGGAGTGAACGGGAGCAGTCAGTATTCGTATGGGAGCAGTCAGGGTGTGTATAGGAGCAGTAGGCTGTCTATGGGATTGAAGGGGAGCAGTCAGGGTGTCTATGGGAGTGAAGAGTGCAGTCAGGGTGTCTGTGCGAGTGAAGGGGAGCGGTCAGGGTGTCTGTGGGAGTGAAGAGTGCGGTCATGGTGTCTTTGTGAGTGAAGGGGAGTGGTCAGGGTGTCTGTAGGAGTGAAGATTGCGGTCAAAGTGTCTGTGGGAGTGAAGATTGTCTGTGGGAGCAAAGGGGAGCGGTCAGGGTGTCTGTGGGAGTGAAGGGGAGCGGTCAAGGTGTCTCTAGGTGTGAAGTGAGCAGTCAGGGTGTCTGTGGCAGTAAAGGAGAGCGGTCAGGGTGTCTGTTGGAGGGAAGAGTGAAGTCATGGTGTTTGTGGGAGAGTGGGGGAGTGGTCAGGGTGTCTGTGAGAGTAAAGAGTGCAGTCAGGGTGTCTGTGAGAGTGAGGAGTGCAGTCAGGTCGTCTGTGGGAGTGAGGAGTGCAGTCAGGGTGTCTGTGGGAGTGAAGGGGAGCGGTCAGGTGTGTATCGGAGCGGTCAGGGTGTTTTATGGGAGTGAAGGGGAGTGGTCAGGTGTGTATCGGAGCAGTCAAGGTGTCTGTGGGAGTGAGGAGTGCAGTCAGGTTGTCTGTGGGAGTGAAGGAGAGTGGTCAGGTGTGTATCGGAGCGGTCATGGTGTTTTATGGGAGTGAAGGGGAGTGGTCAGGGCATCTATGGGAGTGAAGGGGAGCGTTCAGGGTGTCTGTGGGAGTGAACGGGAGAGGTCAGCGTGTGTATGGAAGCGGTCAGGGTGTGTATGGGCGTAAACGGGAGTGGTCAAGGTGTATGTGGGAGTGAAGAGTGCAGTCAGGGTGTCTGTGGGAGTGAAGGGGAGCAGTCAGGGCATGTATGGGAGCAGTCAGGGTGTCTGTGGGAGTGAACGGGCGCGATCAGGGTGTCTGGGAGTGAAGGGGAGTGGTCAGGGTGTCTGTGGGAGTAAAGGGGAGCGGTCAGGGTGTCTGAGGGAGTGAAGGGGAGCGGTCAGGGTGTCTGTGGGAGTGAAGGGGAGCGGCTATGGTGAGTTTTGGAGCGGTCAGGGTGTCTATGGGAGTGAAGGAGAGTGATCAATGTGTCTGTGGGAGTGAAGAGTGCAGTCAGGGTGTTTGTGGGAGTGAACGGAAGCGTTCAGGGTTTCTGTGGGAGTGAACAGGAGCAGTCAGGGTGTGTATGGGACCAGTCAGGGTGTCTGTGGTAGTGAACGGGAGCGGTCAGGGTGTGTATGTTAGTGGTCAGGGTGTGTATGGGAGCGGTCAGGGTGTGTATGGGAGTAACCGGGAGCGGACAGGGTGTGTATGTTAGCGGTCAGGGTGTGTATGGGAGTAAAGGGGAGCGGTCAGGGTGTCTGTGGGAGTGAAAAGTGCAGTCAGGGTGTCTGTGGGAGTGAAGAGGAGCGGTCAGGGTGTCTCTGGGAGTGAAGAGTTCAGTCAGGGTGTCTGTGGGAGTAAAGGCGAGCGGTCAGGGTGTCTGTGGGAGTTAAGGGGAGCGGTCAGGGTGTCTTTGGCATAAAGGGGAGTGGTCAGGTTGTCTGTGGCAGTAAAGGGGAGCAGTGAGGGTGTCTCTGGGAGTGAAGGGGAGCGGTCAGGGTGATTTTGGGAACGGTCAGGGTGTCTATGGGAGTGAAGGGGAGCAGTCAGAATGTCTGTGGGAGTAAAGAGTGCAGTCAGGTTGCCTGTGTCAATGAACGGGAGCATTCAGGTTGTCTATGGGAGTGAACGGGAGCGGTCAGGGTGTGTATGGGAGCGGTCAGGGTGTGTATGGGAGCGGTCAGGGTGTGTATGGGAGTGAAGAGTGCAGTCAAGGTGTCTGTGGGAGTGAACGGGAGCAGTCAAGCTGTGTATGTTAGCGGTCAGGGTGTCTATGGGAGTAAAGAGTTCAGTCACGCTGTGTTATGGAAGCAGTCAGGGTGTCTGAGAGAGTGAACGGGAGCGGTCAGGGTGTCTGTGGGAGTGAACGGGAGTCATCAAGGTGTCTGAGGGAGTGAAGGGGAGCGGTCATGATGTCTCTGGGAGTGAAGGGGAGCGGTCAGGGTGTCTGAGGGAGTGAAGGGTGAAACCAGGTGAAAACTGCTATTATAGAGGTAGAAGGTGGGCTAACGACATGTTCGGATGAAGTGGCGGCGCTACAGAATACAGTGAAGGGTCTGGCAGCAGAGATGGATGTACTCAGACATAAATGTGAGGATATGGAGGGCAGACTGAGGAGGTGTAATATAAGAATTCTGGGGGTGGCGGAAACAAATGGATCCAGCTCCACAAAATCGGTCTCGGAGCTACTGAGAGAGACATTACAGCTGGTAAGAGATGTGCTTGTGGACCACTCTCATAGAAGCCTGGGCCCTGTGAGGAAAGATGGAAACCGCGTGCCATCATAGCCAAACTCCACTACTATCAGGACTGTGTTGAGGTATCGAGTCGAGCACGTGCTCAAGCTCTGCTCCGGCATAATGTCGAGACGATAGCTATCTATCCGGATTACGCCGCGAGTGTCGCTAAGGCCAGGGAGGCATTTAACAAGGTCAGGAAGTTGCTTCGTAACCGGCAGCTGGTGCAATATGGCATCCTGTTTCCGGCTCGTCTCCGTATTACGTATAATGGAGAGGAAAAGGAGTTAACGGATGCGAGCAAAGCGATGAGCTACATCAAGAAAAAGATCATTAGTAGTGAGGAGAGCTGAGTGAGTTACATGGAGCAGGCTAATTCATCGTTTCTGAACTGGGACTGGATAATAACTGTTCGATCAGACTGTTATACTGACAAGGAGGATGATTAACAACGCTGTGTTATTTTCTGCAATATATACGCTGTCTTAGGGGGTGTGATTCTACACTGTGATAGGACGCACTTTTTCAATTCTCTTTTCATAACAGGGGTTCGGGGGGAGCTTGAGTTAATGGGAGGGTGTGCCAGAATTTGTCACTTATTTTGTTTAATTTGCCAGGCATCTGTGATGTGGCTTATCTGCTGTCGTTCTAAGATCCCTGTAGGGCTCAGATTTCTAACCTTTTTTTCTTTTTCTCTATCATTATGACTGACTTCAGTATTCCCAGAAGTTTGGATTTTGGTATGGTTAATTTTGTGAGCTTGAATGTTAAGGCGCTGAATCACCCAATAAAAGGGAAAGAAGGTATTTACACATCTGAAACGGCTTAATGTAAATATTGCATTTCTACAGGAGACACATCTATGGTCATCAGACCATTCTAGATTGAGAAGGGAGTGGTCAGGACAGATATTTCATTCACATTTTCATTCGAATGCTAGGGGAGTAGCTATATTAATTGATCGGAATACACCATTTACGATGACGAGTGTGGACGCTGACGCTGCTGGGCGCTATGTTATTGTCGTTGGGAAGCTTTATACTTTCCCGGTAATTTTGGCCAGTGTTTATGCACCAAACTGGGATGATTCGATGTTCTTCACAATTTTTTTTTTCCCGCCTACCAAATATGGCTTCGCATTACCTTATCCTCGGCTGGGATATGAATTGTACTCTCTCCCCTGTGCTGGATCGTAGCTCACCTAGATCTTCATCCCTGTCTGGGGCGGCACGTTCTATTCAGCTCTTCCTTGAATCGTACGGAGTGGTGGACATGTGGCGTTTTCGCAACCCTGCTTCTAGGAGCTACTCCTTTTTCTCTTCGGTTCATAACACACATTCCCATATAGACTACTTCTTTTTGGACAAAAGAATGCTTCCCCTCATAGCTAGATGTGACTATGGGCCTATAGTTATTTCAGACCACTGTCCCTTGACTATGGGAATGCGCATTCCGAATATACAATCTAACTATCGCCCCTGGAATCTTAACCCTCTGCTCCTGTCGGATGATGTTTTATTACGTCTGAAATTTCATTTTTTATGGATACTAATCAGACACCTGGAATGTCTTCCCTGACTATTTGGGAGTCACTGAAGGCGTATTTACGAGGTCAGGTCATCTCATACTGTGCTAATCAGAAGAGAGTGAATATGGCTCGACTGGGAGAATTGGCGGAAGAGATTCTTAAGCTGGATAGGGCACATCGCCAATCATCTTCTGCAGATTTTGTGAAGAGGCGTTTGTTACTGCAGACAGAAATCGAACTTTTATCGACGAGACAGGCTGAGTATCTTATCTCCAAATCACTATTCAGCTATCCAGCCGATTTCTATAAAAAGTTTTCAGGCCAACTCTCTCCTTTGTTACTGTCAGTTTTTAGGGAGTCGTTCTCCTTGAGAGCCCTGCCATCTACTATGCGTGAAGCAGTTATCTTCTTACTCCTTAAGACGGATAAGAGCCCTCTTGAGTGTAGCTCTTATCGTCCAATTTCTTTATTAAATACCGATGTTAAAATCCTAGCCAAAACTTTGGCGCGTCACTTGGAGGGAGTTCTTCCATCCATTATATCACCGGACCAAACAGGTTTTATTAAGAATAGATACACTTTTTTCAATATCAGGCGCCTCCTCAATATCCTCTATAGCCCCTCTCCACCTGGGACCCCGGAAGTGGTGCTTTCACTTGACGTTGAAAAGGCATTTGACCGGGTGGAGTGGGGCTATCTTTTCAGCGCGCTGGAGAGATTTGGATTCGGTCCTAAGTTTGTATCATGGATCAAACTTCTACATACATCTGCTAGGACGGCCGTTCGTACTAATAATAATTTATCCACCTCCTTCGAGCTCCAGCGTGGTACAAGAGAGGGCTGTCCTCTATCGCCACTGCTATTTGCTGTGGCGATGGAGCCATTGGCTGTAGCACTAAGACAGAATAATGGCATTAGGGGTATCCGGCATGTGGGGATCGAGCATAAGTTTCTTTGTATGCACATGACATGCTTGTGTTTATCTCACAGCCCCATGAGAGTCTCCCTGAACTAATGACCCTACTCGAGGCTTTCGGTAGAATATCGGGCAATAAGGTCAATATTCAAAAAAGTGAGCTGATGCCTGTTGGGGAGGGGACACTACAGGTACCCCTGGACTCATTTCCTTTCAAAATTTGCCTAAAGAAATTCAAATATCTCGGGGTGTGGGTTACGCATAATTAATAAGATCTATACCTTGCTAATTATCAGCCCCTATTGTCCAATCTGAGGCAAGATATCGAGCGGTGGGACTCCCTGCCTCTCTGACTGGGGGGCAGAATCAATACTATAAAGATGAATGTCCTGCGTAAATTTTTATGTTTTTCAGTGTTTCCCAATGTTTCTTACCAAGTCCTATTTTTCGAAACTGAACAATCAGCTATCATCCTTCATCTGGAACAAAAAGCCACCACGGATCAAAAGGCATATATTGTAGAGACCTCGATTGAAGGGAGGGATGGCACTCGCAAACTTCATGTTCTATTACTGGACAGCTAATATAAGATCACTGTTGTACTGGATGGGGGAGAGTGCGGAAGCCCCTGTATGGGCTATTATGGAGGGGGCGTCTATTGCGTCTACCTCCCCGGGGGCCCTACTGTGTGCTAAGTTACCATTTGCACAACCTCTGTCTAGCTTTACCTCTAATCCAGTTGTTATACACTCAATCAAAATTTGGAATCAGTTCAGAAGATCTTTCTCTCTTGGGGGCTTGTCACTCAAGGGGCCAATTGCAAACAATCATCTGTTTATCCCATCTTTCATGGATAAATATTTTGCTACTTGGTCTAATAAGGGGGCTGTCTCACTGTCTGACCTATCGTTTGAACAGATAACTCTGAAATATGGCATTCCCAGATCGCATTTTTATAAATATTTGCAGCTTAGAAGCTTTGTGCCTTTAAATTCGGACACCTTCCCATTGCGCCCTTCTGATTCATTATTAAATGCCGTTTTTAAAGGTAAACTGGCTAGGAAACATACAATAAGAGCCATCTATGACCTATTCAGTATGCATGATTTGTCATCACTTGATCTCCTCAAGAGTAAATGGGAGACAGACCTGGGCGAATCAATTTCTGATACAGATTGGTGCA
>JAFFST010045623.1:2870-22262 GCA_022414735.1 Noturus placidus | reverse complement strand
ATATATATATATATATATATATATATATATATATATATATATATATATATATTTTATATATATATATATAATGTGTGTGTGTGTGCGTGTGCGTGTGTGTATAAAAATTTTATTTATTTATTTATTTGTTTGTTTGTTTGTTTATTTTACAAGGTTTTTATTTGCTTCCCCTGCCGCATCCTCAGAGCTAGTGCCACATTCACTTCTTTATCTCTCTGTGGTAAAAGTCATGAAATGAGACTTGTGACTTGTTTTACAAACCCTTTGCGAGCAGCAGGAGGCAGTTTAATGTCCCATCACTAATGTCTATACCCAGTCACACAACAATGCCAAGTTACCACCTCAAGCCTGACAATAGTGATGTTTGCTTTGGGCACACTGAGGGAGAGTTTGAAATTTTATGAGCATTCATGTAATTCTGGAAACAATTTTTGATACATCTCCACTCAACTGACCAAACTGCTGAGCATCTCCTCTTCCTTTTCATCATTTCTGTAATGAGGGGGAAAAACAACTTTTCAGTAATGAACACAAAGTATAAACCAAAAGAATATATATCGTACAATTATGTCACAAGCACTGCTCTGCCTGGAGGAAGTGGTACCCAGGAAAAAAATTAATTAGTCAGAGGAACAATCAAGAGGCCATGGGTAATGCGCATCACCATAGTTCACTGAGAGAATAGTGTTCTTGTTGGAGATGAGCACTGGTGGGTTTCCACCAAATGTAGTGCTTTGTGCCAATGCCAAAATGTTCAATTCTGGTCTCATCTGACCAGAGAACATTTACCCACAAATCTCCAGCAGGCCTTTTGTCAAACTCCAAATGCGATTTCATATGGCTCACCACTCTACCACAAATCTCAGATTTGTGTATCTGGTTTATAGTTGAGTTGACCAGCTTCTCCCACCTAGATCTCTCCAGCTACGTCAGAGTTAACCTTAGTTGCTTTTCTGAATCATGTCCTTAATTTTGGTGAATGACCTACTCTACGAGTTGCAATTGTGCCATATTCTTTTTCATTTTTTAATAATGGATATAATGATGCAGAGATGGCTGTTCAAAGGTTTTGCAATGGTTTGAATATGATCTACTCTGTGAGGCAAAAAGTATGCAGACACCTGATCATCACGCCCATATGTGCTTATTGAACATCCCAATCTAAAACCATGGGCATTCATTTGGAGTTGAGCCTCCACGCTTCTGGGAAGGATTTCCAGTAGATTTTGGAGCGTGGCTGTGGGGGTTTCCTATTCTGCCACAAGATCAT
Source organism: Noturus placidus (assembly GCA_022414735.1). Lineage (NCBI taxonomy): Eukaryota > Metazoa > Chordata > Actinopteri > Siluriformes > Ictaluridae > Noturus > Noturus placidus. Next base: position 20,992 of record JAFFST010045623.1, on the reverse strand, counting down.
TAGTGAGGTCTGACACTATTGTTCGGCAAGAAGACATGATTTCGGCAGGAAGTCAAAGTCGTGATTCATTCAAAGTTATTCAAAGGGCTTGAGGTCAAGGCTCTGTGCAGGCCACTCAATTTCTTCCACACCAAACTTGGCAAACGATGTCTTCATCAATCTCATTTTATGCACAGGGACATTGTCATACTGGAACAGTTTTGGGTCTATTAGTTCTAATAAAGGGAAATCTCAGTGCTGCATCATTTAAAGATACTCTATTCAAACAACTTTGTGGCACCAGATTGGAGAAGAACCCCATAAGGGTGTGATGGTCAGCTGTCCACGTACATTTTGCCATATAGTGTATCTAACACCACTGCTTAGAGTTTGTCCATATGCATAAACCCTGTGTTTTCTGTCAAGTGTCATCGACATGTTTGTCATTTAGTCCAATCCTTAGCTCCAAGATTGTTATGTGCACTTGCGCCCTTCCTCAAACCAAGAACGTTTTGCTGGACAACAGATTCAGCTTCTCAGATTTGACTTTGTTCACCTATTTGGCTTGTCTGTTTAAAGGATTTGACATTTACCCACAACAGTATCATCACTTTCTCAGGTGTTTCATCCTTGAACTGGTCTTTGAGGACTTGTAGAATTGTTTGGTTTAACCTCAATAAATATGCTTCACTCTCCACCAGGAGCCATGACAGAAAGGGAAACTCAGCAGAGAGAAACGATTCTTTGAAGTGACAATCGTCTGAAAAAGCCTTCTCTACAGTCGTGCTTTCATGCTAGCTGCAGAGAATCTCTTTCACGGTCTCACCAGAAATTCCTTATAAATCTTTGAGTAAAACTGAGAGTCACTTTGCAAAAGTGTCAGAGAGCATTTTATTCAGAGGGAATTTCTTTAAATGTTCGTACAACTCAGAAATGTTAAGCAACCACCTCTTGTAAAATCCTCTCTTCACAGATGTAAAAAAAATCTTGTTTAGACTTTTTTTTTTTTTTATGAAATCCATGGACCGCACATTTTAGTGTAGACTATAGACATAATATCTCATTATTTTAGACTTACTAACTCCTTATTTCATGATATTATGTTGTTATTTTAAATTATGTTTCATTATATTTGGCTAATATTCAGTAAATCAGCCTTACTGATCAGCAATTTAAAAATTCAACAATTTAAGTTGCAGTAACAAGATAATGTGTCAAAATAATTGGGATAATAGCAATCACCCCCCCCCCCCCCCCCCCAGAATAATGGGATGTCTCAGAATAATGAGATCTTGAAATAAGTTATTCAGATAGAATAACAAGATATTTAACCAAAATTATGAGATAGTACCTTGAAAAAACAAGTTATTAAGTCAAAGTAACAAGATAATAAGTCAAATGAGCACGTTACTATGTTGCAATAATGAGATAGTATCTTGAAATGACAAGTTATTCAGTCGAAATAGCAAGATAGTAAATAGAAGTTATGAGATAACATCTTCAAGTAAGTTATATGAAATAATATGGTAATTAAGTCAAAATAGATGTGTTGAAATAACAAGATATTACATTGAATAACAACATAGTATCTTGAAATAGCAAGATATTTAATTGAAGTATTAAAAGTATTAAAGTAGTATACTAATTTGCCATACCCATTCACTAAGTCAAAATAATAAGATAACTTGGAATAAAAAGTTGAGTCAAAATACATTACAATAGGATAAGAAGATATTAAGTCAAAACAATGAGACAATATCTTAAAATAAACAAATGAAGTCAAGATCATCCAAAACGAATCAAAATGAGACAATATTTTGAAATATCAAGTTATTAATTCAAAATAGCAGGAAGCAAAGTAATGAGATGATATTTGGAAATAACAAGTTATTAGCTCAAAATCATGAGATCCTAAATAAAAAACAATGAGACAAGTTAAGTCTAAGTAATGAGCTAATATTTTAAGAGACTATCTCAAATCAACGAGACAGTATCTTGAAATAAGATATTAAGTTGAGATAATAATAATAACAACACCACACAGAAAAATAGAAAGCATTTCCAAGTTTGAGGTTCAGGAGTTCAGTATCTTGTTAGATACTTACTAATCTTAAGCAATTCAGTGAAACTTGCAAGTCATAAAAATCTATTTTATTTTTCAGGCAATTTTTGCTGTTTCTTTTTTTATTGGATTTTGTGAAGTGAAGCTTATTTTAAATTCTTAGGGGATTTTTTTTTCTCCCACCGAAAAGCTTTTAACTCTGCAAGAAAAAGGCAATTACACTTTAAAGGTCAAGCAGCCAATATGGAACTTCCTTTTCACTGGCTTCCTAAATTTACCAGTTTACATCCTGAAACTGGTTTCATGCATGACCTGTCTAATTTAATACCGGAGTGTTGGCTCTGTTATATGACACTGTTTATAATATCACAAATGGCATGGACTGTAGATTTCAAGCCACTAGTAGATGTGAACAATGTTTAAACTTTAAAAGGTCACCCTGCAGTTACAACATAAAAATGCTCAACAGACAAAAAACAAATACAGCCTTCTAGAACCCTTCAGGGATTTGGAGGCACAGTAATGTTGTCATTGACTAAAATTGTTTTTTTTTTTTTTTTTAAAGAGATCAAGCTCTTGCATATGCGGCCCCATAAGGATAATTGAGGAGAATTATTTTTTTAAGGGTCAATCTGTACCATCATTTTTACCATTTCTACTCAAGGATACAGGCTGCATTTAGCATTTTTGTTTCTAAATAAGTGTATTAAGCTTTATGTGATCTGTTGAGTTTGTAATAAGAGTTTAGTTACATGAGGTCAGTGTTTACGCCAATAATATAAAGATACGACAGCTGTAGTTATTGAGCACTGTGCACTAACTTTGTCTAAGTTGTTGTTCTTTCGGCTGCTCCCATTCAGGGTCACCACAGCGGATCATATCAGCGGTCCGCTTATTTGAGGGCTCCTAGCGCAACCCTCCAATTGTATCTGGACTTAACTGGTACTGAGTGCAATCCCCAGTGGCTGGGGTTTTCCCGGTAAATTTATATATTCACTACTACAATAATAAATAATTCCTTCTTATGCTCATTTATTAGTACCATGGCATAAGGTATTCAAGTAAAAATGTAGGATTCTTGTTACAGCTGAGTTGAAGATACCACCAGAAATGCAGGAAAAATCCAATTTTCTGAATATAGCCCCCATTTAATAGACTGAAATGGATAAAGCAAACAAAGAAAGGAACTGAGAGAGGGCATCAATACTAAGTAAAATCCTCAACCCGTCTGTTTCGGCTTGAGAAGCAACGATCACCACGGTACTTTACCACACAATTAGAGGTAATTAGCAGGGCATGAAAGGCCTATAGCACAATTTCAGAGCCTGGCTCGAAAGTTAATGACTCTTGGCATGGTCTGTGAGCGTGTATGCAGCATGAATCTCTATGTGGCTGGAGGTGTGCCGCTAATTTCAGGCCTTTGTGATCCTGAGTGGTGACGCCGTGAGATTAGTGCCGTGTTCACACAGAAGGAGGGAAAGAAGAAAAAAAAAGATCGGTGACTGCAGATTTGGAGCTACATAAAAAGCAGCCATTTAAAGACCTTCATGTTGGCAGATTAGTTATTCTGGAAGACTTAATTGCATTTGACTACAATATTAACATTTTACATACACACTCACACATAGAATGACGTACAGTACAACCTTTCTCTAATTGTCATATTATATAATACAGATTACACCGTAGTACATTATACTGGCTGATGATTGTGCCTGAAAGAATGGAATAAACGTCACAGATTAATACAAATTATCTCCAAGAATATCCTCACTGAGCTTTAATGGAAGCTGTATCAATGGGATGCCTCATTAAGACTGCGTGTGTGCATTTATCAGCACGGAACTGACTTACGGCAGTCTGAATTGGCAAAAATTAGACAAATACATGGACTTTGTGTGTGTTTGTGTGTGTGTGTGTGTGTGTGTGTGTGTGTGTGTGCATAAACCCCAGTTGCTCCCGGACCACAACAACATCCAGAAACTCCTGAAAGCAGCTTGTTTAATAAACTCCAGAGTGAATGTAAAACCAATAACTTCCTAATGGCCTCTGTAATTTTTTTTTCTTCTCCTTTCTCTCTTCCCCCGCACACATTGAAATTGCATCTGCAGCTGCCTGTATACGGAACATTCCCAATCAGAGAATGTCTGCCAAGCCGGCTCTCTTCAATCACTTGTAGGGCACAGTGGCAGAGGAGTTGCGCTCTGATTGAAGTGCACTAGCAATCAGAACATGGTCGTTCAGGACTGCCCTGCCGAGTTAGAATCTCTCATAACTACAACATCCATACAAATATGTGAGACAGAGATGTAAACCCTGGAGAGAGTGTGATTTTAAGAGGGGTTATCACCTTTTTTTTTTAGTATATCTGATATTGATATACTATATCTATATAGTATATATACTATGTTTAAATCTGTAATTTCATCAAACATTGACGTGGGTCTAAAAGAAACAGGCTTTTTGTTTCTGTAACTTTCCTGCACTGAAAAAGTCAACTTATATGTCAAGATGCAGTCACTTAATTCCAATTCAAGTATTTACGCTGGGAAAGTTACGTGTATTCAGTGTCTGGTTATGCACGTGCTTAAATAGATTTTCTGGGTGCGCCATTCAGATTACCCGTATGTAGAAGATTTTTTCTTGAGCAGAAATATCCAAGGCATTTATATACAAACACTTACCTCGTGACTGTGGCGCAGGTGGTAGAGCGGGTTGTCTGCTACTTGTAGGGTTGGTGGTTCGAGTCCCGGCCCGGATGACTCAACATGCTGAAGTGTCATTGGGCAAGACACTGAACCCCAAGTTAGCGCCTTGCATGGCAGCTCTGCTACCATTGGTGTGTGTGTGAGTGTGTGTGAATGGGTGAATGAGACACAGTGTAAAGCGCTTTGGATAAAAGCGCTATATAAGTACAGACTAACTTACCTTCACGCCAAACAATGTAAGACATTTTAAGAAGCCAATAAATCATGGTCATGAATGAAGTCGTAAGGTATCAAAGTCTGAATGACAGTGTGCACAATTTTAGTATTAAATCACCTGATTACCATAACTCTCAATACAGCCCAATGTGTTTTTTAATTCTCATCTAACTACATGAATTTCAGTGAACTACACATTTTAAAGCAACCAAATTACTTATTAAAACAAGTCAAATCCACATGTTAAACTGAATTGTACCAAGCACAGCAGCAGAGAAGCATGAGAAGGAATTATGGTCTTCATTTGAGTTCATAGTATTCGAATAAAGTTTGGGACATTTTCCACATTTTTCACTTTATGAGTATGGAGACAGTGTTTGAGATAGAAATGAGTGCAGTATATTTCTGCATGCAGTGATGCTTTTGGGAAAAATCACCACAGTTATTTGTGAAGTAAATCTGACTAATGTAACAGTGGAAGTATCAAGTGGATACACACGTAAGCGTCAGTTAAACTAATCCAGTTTGTCATCGAGAGTTTTCATAAATAGGCACGAGCCGGACAGACAAATAAGTTAATAAACATGAAGCAAAGGAGATAACGAAAGGCAGCCAGAATACAAGGCTTGGTATTGCATTACGTTAAACAATGGCAAGACTTCGAGAAGAGTCTTACTGAAATTGTTTATATTTGTTTACTCAAGCCTACCTTGAATAGACTTTCTTTTACGCAAAGTACACAGTTTTATTCATTACGGGATAGTAAGCATACCTCCCTCTCCTTACCTTCCTCTCCCTCTCTCCTTCTGTTGAGCCACACATGATATTATGGAGATGCCAGTGATCTTAAGCCTTTCTGCTCTCCGGACCTTCCTGATCCATCCTGATGCCCTACCTCTGGATGGAGCTCTCATCAACTGGAGGCTACATTCTGCCACAGAGGACGACCCCAAGCAGTGCAGCCTGGAGATCGCTGAGGATGGTACTGCTTGAAGCACCAGGGAAATGGTTTTGGACCTCAATGGACATTCACACTGTGGTTGCTGGGACTACGGATGCTGCCATGGTCTTAGGACTGCAATTATCACATACAGTTTTGCATTCATGTCTCCTTTAGTGAACAGTTGGATTGTTCAACAAACGGACTTCATATAAAAACCATAAAGAACTTTCCTTTACTTTCACACTATCCATTGTTACCCAGATGAGGACGGGTTCTTTCTGAGTCTGGTTCCTTTCAAGGTTTCTTCCTCGTTTTATCTAAGGGAGTTTTTCTTCACCACCGTCGCCAAAGGCTTGCACAATAGGGATAAATTCACACACTTATGTTTCTGTAAAGCTGCTTTGAGACAATGTCAATTGTTCAAAGCGCTATACAAATAAAACTGTATTGAACTGAATTGAGTGTGTGTGTGTTTGTAGCTTATTAAATAGTCTTCTAACAAGAATCTTCGATGAGTCAGAGCTGATTCAAATCATGGATCTGTGTGGACATATGAACTCCGACAGGATTTGATGAAGCACTCAATGTGACGACTTTTAAGATTATAAACACAATTCTCCATTCATTCATCTTCTATACCGCTTATCGTTCAGGGTCATGGGGGAACTTGGAGCCTATCCTAGGGAGCATTGGGCACAAGGCGGGGTACACGCTGGCCAGGGTGCCAATCCATCACAGGGCACAAACAGAATTCTCACTAATGTCCAATATGTTTTATTTTGCATGAGATACTTTTTTTTGATGATCAGCTTTAATCACTATTATACGTGAAACAGGTACTTTACACATTCTCCTCTCGGTATGACCTTCACAGTTTGTTTTTTGTTTGTTTGTTTGTTTGTTTCAGTATTTAAGCCAATTCGTCAAGCCCAGCTGAAACTCTTCATTAGTTCGTGAAGGGGAAAATTGCCAAGTTAAGCCATCTGCTTAAGAGTTCTGGAAAGAAAATGTGTGATTTTGCTCATCAGTCATTTCCCCCACTCTGGGTTTGGCAGTTAACTCTGTCTGCTTCTCTCTCTTCACAAAAACACGGGTGTAATACTGTTGAGGTCTGTGAGGACTTGCCATGAGTAACTTAATCCCATTCGTATTTCTAACGTTAGCTATAATCATTACGCTCTCTTTGTGGTTAGATTTTAGAAGCTACAAATGCTGAATGAACAAATTAAGACATAATAGTAAAAAAAGAAGATTTTTTTAAATTACGTAATGAAAATAAATTCATTTGGCCAGTTGACTGAAAAAGAAGAGAGGAAACATACTCCGAAACCTTGACACAATCATATCTGTGCCTGATGTCATATGCCGTAACAGTTGATGTCCAGTAATCCAATTCTAAATAGATTACTTTAGAACAGAAGCATGCATGTGCATAACAATGACGAAAAGATCGCCCCAAAGTTCAGACGAGTGAGAAAATTCTCACATGTCCAGTCACTTTGACTTACTACTACTAAACATTTCACATGGTGGTTGTTCTTGCTGACACAGAACTCAGGAGTGCAGGGTTGTTGTTTTTTTTTTTTTTCCCAAGCTCGATAATTGATGATGACTGCACAGGGACTGACGCAGAAAACAAGAGAGAGTGCGCTGTCAAATCAGGTGCATGGATAAAAGCGAACTTCTGCTGAGGAAAGCAATAGCCCTCTCACCCTGCTCATTAGCAACAGGAACTCTCTTGAATCACAACAATAGCGTGCTCCACACAAATCAAAGTGGCTACAAGGTGAACCAAATGACCATGGCTCACAGGGGAAATGTGCCGCGCGTGTTTAGCAACGCTCGAAGGGACATATCTATATTGTATTTTCCGTATGTCAGCAGTGAATTATTGCGGACCACAGGAACGCACAGTGGTCTATTGTTAAAGCTGAAAATATGCCGAAAGTGTATAAGTGTGTTCGGCTCAGAAGTGGATGCTAAGCGTGGATGCTAATGATGTTCTTTTTTTTTCGGTTTCTTTTTGTTTTTTGTTTTTTTTGTGTGTCCATGTCAGGGGAATTACCTGATCGAACACGGAATGCTGTTACGGCCTCTAGATGATGAAAAATATTGTAAAGTAATGGGGAACAAAATGGGCAAGGAGAAACATTAGCAATACCAGAGTTAATGTTCTGAACAAATGCTATTTATTCTACTGCAGGGTAATGGTATACAGAAATGAGAGAGCTTGTGGCATCCTTTAGCATTCTAAAGTTCAAACCGGCCACTGTAATATGTATAACACTTGCTCTCGTTCACGCAATTATCCAATTAGACAATCATGTGTCAGCAGTGCAGCGCATACAATCTTGGAGATACAGGTCAAGAGGTTCAAAATTCCAAATGGGGAAAAAAAATCGTTGGTGAGCTTGGCTTTTGGTGACGGTCTGAATAGTTGGGAAACTGCTCAACCTCTCGGATCTTCACACACAACTCTAGAGTTTACACCAAATGGTGTGAAAACCAAAAATCATCCAGTAAGTGGTGGTTCTGCAAGCCAGGAACACCTTGTTGATGAGAGAGGTCAGAGGAGAATGACCAGACTGGTTTGAGCTGCAGGAAGGCTACAGTAACTCAAATAACCACTCTTCGCAACCACGATGAGCAGAAAAGCATCTGAAAACCAAAGGCCACCAGCTAGCTTTGGATCTGCTTCAAAAAAAAACTTCTACTTTAGTGGAATATTTTTTCCCCTGAAACGTAGTTTCAGAAGTACTGATTTTTTCAAAAAAGTCACAAAAAGAATTCATATAAGTGAACTCATATAATAATTCTGCAAACTTTCCCAGCTTTCCCAGGCAGGATGTCGAGCTGTAATTCCATGTTGAACCAATAATTAATTCATAGAGATTTCAAATGGGTCACTTTGACCAGAACAGAACATAAGGGCTAAGCAGTCAGAGTCTATTGGAACATGCTGGGGGCGTAAGTGCTTAGTTAAAGGACAGCAGTGGCCCATTTGTTCCACCTGGTTGGGTCTCATTCTGCAGTCTCAGGGAGAAGATGGAGGATTGTGCTAGGGGCAACGTGGCACCATCATGAGCGATGATGGATGATGCTACATCTCCGACCATCACGGCAGCATATGGAGCCGTCACGCTGATGTATGTGGCGCGCCAGGCCTGGTCAAGCAGCCATTTGGCGTGCACGGCCAAGCATTTCATCAAAGCGACCCAAATGCGTTGTGATGTAAATGATCATGCACGGCATGTTTAATCTGCTCTATCAGTAGGGGTAGGGATCGCAAATGCGGTGCACAGGTGTTAAAGGAGGGTCAAATTTAAAATGAAATCATTTGATCAATCCTAGCATTTCAGTCACACGATTCTTTCGCGAGCGAATTTCTGGTTTCGCTGCACAGCATGAACGTAACTATTGGTGAAAAATGACTAAAATTACTCACCTTACGTATTTCAGAAGAGACTAAACAGTAATTCAACAAAGCAGATATAATCATGAACTGACATGTTTGGCTTATTTGTTTTACTATTACGTTATCTACATTTTTTTTTGTTTGTTTTTTGTCTCTACTGGCCCTTTTGTCAGTCTCTTTCTCTGTTTGCTCGGTGAATGACCTGTCCACTGGATCCCACATTCAATCACACTAAGCCCACACAACAATAAGTGCAATATTGGATTTTTCAGAGGTATTTCCCCCAGGAGAGAAAACTCTGTTTGAGCATTGCAAAAGTCAAAAGCGGGTAGGAGGATGAGCGGCCACACACCGGAAGAAGTTATTGACCCAAGAAGGAGACCGTACTCCAAGGGGCTCTGGGATCATTGGGAAATTTATTGTATGTCCAACAGACATAAGTGGAAAGAAACAGGAGAAGGGGGTATTACCTGAGAAAGAATGGGGAATGCACCAGTTTATTGGAAGTAGAAATAGAACCCTTTAAAAAAAACAGACTTGTATTGGCAACTTGCAGAAACACTTCTGCTTCCAGCTCATCCACAATAATAACAATGGCGTTATTTTACACTCGTTGTCTAAAAAAGAGCTCCTAAAAAGAACATAAAGGGTGTTGATCCTATATGCAACACTTGCAAAGCTCCCTTTCAAGCTGGAGATGGAGAAAGGCATCTGACTATATGGTTCTTCATACTGTACGTAAACAGCTATAGTAAGGTAAGAAAATACGTATTAATAGAAACAAACACCCAAGTTAATGGTAGCCCAACACTATGACTAAAAAAAGGTTGTCTAGTGATACTACCAAATATAAACCCCTAGACGTGAGAAAAATAAAAAATGGAAATATGTCACAGCGCTGGGTACAAGTAGTCCATTGCGGACATGCCATGGCATTTAAAGATAACAATAAACATATAATTTTTGACATACCCTGCGATGGATTGGCACCTCATCCAGGGTGTACCCTGCCTTGTGCCCCATGTTCCCTGGGATAGGCTCCAGGTTCCCTGTGATCCTGATATAGGAGTAAGCAGTAGAGGATGGATGGATATAATTTTTGACATACCCTGAGATGGAATGGCACCTCATCCAGGGTGAAACCCAGTCTTGCTCCCTGGGATAGGCTCCAGGTTCCCCATGATCCTGAAGGATAAGTGGTGTAGAAGATGGATGGATATAATTGTTGGCATGGTGCTTGATGATATTTATTTAAGATTAATCTACGGAGTGTCCAATGTCAGTGCTTCATAATAGAAGTAAAGCAGTTCTGTATGAAGGAGCTTTGCAGTTTCATGCTAAAAACATGCATCTTGTAATATTATCTTATTTAAAGAGAAAATATAACATGATAGATTGATAACCGGAACTGACTTGACCTAAGAGTGCCTTTAACATAAATGATCATGATGCAAACATCTGAATTTCTTCACAACTTCCAGGTATTTTTCACAGAGCATACTTCATCCATAACTACACATTATGAATCAGTCTATATGCATGAAATATTGAGCAGCCTGCAAAACAAAGAAACCTCGTGCAAATTTTTTTTCTTTTTCTGGAAGGACTGCAACAATCATCTCGACCCCGTACCCTGCACACTCTGCTGTGTGATCCAGAATAGTGTGTCTAGCATCAGAAATAAGTTATCACTAAGCTCTGGTGTGAGATCATGCAGCACAGCTGGACTGAACCATATCTGTGGGCCTTTAAAGGTCAAAGCAGCCCGTCCACCCTTACATCTGCCATCAAAGCCGAGAACACTGTGCCTTTTAAAGCACAGCATGGCCATCTAGACGATACAGAATAAAAACTACAACATCAGGGACTTCGCTTCATACAAACAAGTCCAAAGTGTTCTGAAAGATAGACATAGGCACAGCATAAAACATGACTCGATGCTCTTCCGGCGTGTTGCCAATCATCCTTCTACCTGCTTTTGACTTTTGAAATTCTGTGTAAATTCTGAAAACTATGGTTGACTTTGAAAGTCTCCTTGGCTGATGAACGATTATCCAATCGTCTTACACGAAGCAACCCAAGTGTATTTTAAAGAATGAGTATGGAACGCTGCCAGTGAAGAGTGGTTTAATTCAAAGTTGACCACCGCATTGGTGCACTGCACTTTCCCTGAGCATGCGGAATGAAATCAGCCCTGACTAGGCTTTACTTAGCATTCAGAATATGCGTAAATCAAAAAAGGAAACATTACATGCAAACACGATCAATAACACGGGCTTTAAAGATTTCATAGATCAATATAACAAAATGCTATTACATTTTATATCAGAGGACAGAGGAAGGCTTTTAATATAACATACCCTGTATGTGAGGAGAATGTCAGTTCACGTGGCTAATCAAGTATCTTTCTGATGCAGAGGTGTGGCGAAGGGCTGGATGTAAATGGAGTAAATAAACAGAGTATGAGCAGGTAACGAATGAGTGTCTACACCTTTTAATGGGAGCCTCTGAGGTGATTTTTTTTTTAAATAAGGCATGAACACAAATTAATATATTGAAGGCACACGTTAATATTAAAAGTATTTCTTAGCCCCGAATTGTTATGCTGTGGCAACCAATTGTGTAAATTCACTTAAGGTGATCCGAGCTAATGGTATTGGTATGTTGCAACATCATTGACTCCAGTATGTATTTACGCATCATTCCAAGTAAAGTAAAATGTAGCAAAATCATGTAAAATGTAATATTAAAAAAAAATCTCCATACTTATCATGTGGTCACAATGGTCAAATTCAGGGGTCTTCAATGTTTTCCAGGCCAAGGATCCCCAAACTGATGGCGAGATGGAGCGGGGACCCCTAATTATATATATTGTATGAAATTGTGTTATATCAAACTGGTACCAAAACATTCGCGACCCCCATGCAGTACCTCCGCGGACCCCCCAGGGGTCGCGCACCCCCTGTTGAAGACCTCCGGTCTAATTCATTTGATTGCTACAGAGCTAGGATTAATATACTGAGGCCATAAGATACTATATTAATACCATAAATCAAGTTCAATCTTGGACAAAGGAGTCAGTGGCATTGCACGATAGATATGCCATTATCCATTTCAAGATACAGCCAAAAATGTACTCAAGTGAAAGTAAAGAAGTTGCTACTTTTAAATGTATTCAAGTATTAGGGAAAATTAAAAAAAAAGGAGGCTAGATGTTTTAAAATTATTCAATTAATTTGAAATTTTACTTACTTACTTGTTTTTTGTTCTATAGAAGCTAAATCATTTTGTCTGAAAACATCATTCAATCTCTGTAACTTTGCAATAATTACCATTAACTTCAACTGATATGCTGCCTAGCCAATTTATGAAAGCTGCTGGAACTGATGCTAGTCTAACCTAGCATTACCAAAGAAAACAGGTTAGTATAGGCTAAACTAGCCATTTAATGTTAACAAATTAGCGAACCCTAATTCAACATGCTTTTTCCAGCATATTGAAACATTTTATGTTTGGTATGGTATGGCCAGGAGGACTCATCCCCAAGGTTGAATTATCCATATTCAGGATATACATGGATAGCTATAGCACTAATACACTGTGTAACATGAGATGGTCATCACAGTTGACAAATTGACAAAATTCACTGATGAACTTTGTTGGTTTGGATGCTAACCTGAAATTATTGGATGCCAAACTAACCTGAGTACATATCAGTAATCAGCTCTGGCAATCATATCTATGATTGGAGCCATGACTATTGATTTATGTAAGCCAGAAACGTTAATTACCTTTTTAAGCACTTGATTTAAAATTAATTTTTTAAACGATCTATTTCGCCTCCTGTTAACTCACCTAAAAGGTGTGTTAGACTTTCTTAATCATGCTAATCGAGTCTGTAAAGGGTGGTGGTGAGGGAAAAGTGGTGAGGGTTGGAACAAAAGCATAGGGCCTGATTTATTCCTGCTGGCTGGGAGGAGTTGCTGTCATTTAGGTAGCTTAACTTTGATCCATCTCAGCCAGTAGAAGCTTTCCATGAGGAATCTTCTCTCTGTCTTCTTTTACCCACATGAGGCCAACAATGTACAGATCAATTGTTGCATTTCTCTCTCTCACCCCCGCCCTTCAAAGTCAGAAGGAGTTATTGCTAATTCAATAGTGGGAGAGAGAGACAGGTTCTCACGTTCCTCTGGGGATTCTCTCTTCATCTTGTTGGATGCTGCAATCACGGCTGAGGAATAGCAATAATTATGCTGCATAGAAAACAGCCACATTTCAGAACAATGAATACTTTTTATTTTTGCCTGTTCTGGTACAGTGTAACTATACTTTACCTTAATGAATGCAATGAATCCCTTCAGCATCTCATGGCTGAACTGATTAAAATAACCAAACTGGGAGAAAATTTTATTTTGAATTAAAACAATGCAAGCAACAACCCCTAAACAAACAAACAAACAAATAAAATTTAACAAAAGTGAAAATCATTTGTTTGGAAGACATCATTTTATAATAAATATATACTGAAATATAAAATGCATTACGATAAAACTTACGGGTATTTTACAATAATATTATTTATTTATTTCTGTATTTATTTATTTGATTATGTTACGGTACGAGACTCAAACAGGTAGTAAGTGCAGGGGTAAAGTCTTTATTTAAACACTAAAGTCACTAGTACAGGAAATGGGAAGACGAGAAGTTAAAAATCATTTAACTTCGACTGTGGCATAGTTGGAGGGTGGTGCTGTCATGAACTCGCCAGAAGATGGCGCTGCAGCAGTGACGTGCACGGTGAGAGCATGTGCTTTAATTGCGCATGCATGAGAGGACTTTGTTTACAAGGGACATGTGCACTTGTTTTGGTTTGTTCTGTCTCCTCCCTGTTTAGTTATTGGCGGAGGTGCGAGGATCGAGTTGTTTAAAAAACTAACTATAATTTAATTTTGAGCACTTTCATCCTTGATATGAAATGACCAAACTGGGAGAAAATGGAGGGAGAATTGTAAATCAAATGAAGATTATTATATACAGCAAAATGAAGATTATTATTGTCTTGCTGGCAGAAATTTAAGCATTGGTTAACATTTAATAAACATTTTGGTGTTGCTAACACTTTTCAGGGGGGAAATTATCCCTGAAGCTAATGCATGCTAGAACCTGATAGATGACATAATTGGCTCATTTGCATATTCATGAAATCGGCAAGCTGATTTGCATATAAAAGGAGTTTTATCAGAACAGAAAATAATGAATTATCATTGTGGATTAGTTTCCTATAACAGCATGCCCAAAGTGTTTGTTTTTAACACATAACATTTAATCATTGTGTTCATATAGTAATTGTTGGTTCTTGTGTAAACCCAGAATGCAGATGGTCACTCAGATGGCAGAAGGAGTAGGAATATAGCATAACACACACACACACACACACACACACACACACACACACAGGTAGATAGGAGACTAGTAAGTACAAGCATTTTTATTAGTAATTACTTAAATTAATAATTAATTACTCATCCTAAAGTTTCCTTCAATGGAATAGACATTTTCTGTTTACAATGCTAGTAAAAAGATCTCAGCTACCCCAACTTTACTGCTCTGTTTTCACACTCACACACACACACACCATTTTTAAGATAAGGAGACGCCTGTTTAAAATGGACTCCGTGATACTTCACCACACTGTAATATCGTTATAATGGATTCTTGGCTAATATCGAGACATTAGCTATTCAGAATCTCAATTATTTCTTGGAGAAATCAGCTGTGAACGAATCCAGCATACTCGCTAGATACATCTTCAAAAAGCTATAAAGCAACACAACAACTAATAAAATGTTGCTTTGCTGGGAGAAATTCATGAATCAAGCCTGTTATCACATCAGAAATCTGTACTAAAGTTTGACCAGAAGCCATTGTCCTACATGGTTCAGGTCACATGTAGTGTATAAAGAAGTATACACTACTTTTTCCTGAAGTTTATTTCCTTGTCTGGTTTCCTGGTTTATGGGAAACAAATGCCTGTAATACACCTATTTAAAATGTTCCTGGTGGCTCGATCGATATTGAAGATGAAATCGTTCCCCCTCAAATCTGGCCTTGGAGATATGTACGCAATACAAATGGCCTACTGATAGCAGCTTATTACATACCAGCTGAGCACATTCTCAATATGTATTCCTCATTCTTAACCTTGTCCTGACAAGCTCATTTTGAGAAGAGGGCAAGGATTTAAAATGGGAGATTCTTCCAGCAATAATATTATGTTATTACTTAGGTAATGTTGCTTGACTGCTTTCAAAAACTTTTATCTGTAGTCAAGTCATTCAGTTATGCTCAGTAACTGTTCTGTTCTTTCTGAGAAACAGGTTTATGTGGAGGAATATTAGTTATGGAATGAGTTACTGGAATAGTTCTTCCACAAACTGTTGCCCTAATGTTGGAAGCGTACAGTTATCTAGGATGTCTTTGTATGTATTATGAATGCTTGTAGTGTATGCTCCAGGGTTGGGGGTTCGAATCCTGCCACCACCCTGCGTGCACAGAGCTTGCATGCACTCTCTATGCTTTGGGGACTTCCTCTAGGTACTCCCATTTCCTCCATTAGGCCAAAAATATGCATTGTAGGGTGATTGGCATTTTTAAAATGTCCGTAATGTGAGAATGTGTGTGTGCTGCTACGGGTTGGCCAACCTGTTCAAGCTGGAGTGGAAGAACTCTTCCCGAAATCAGTGCCTGACCTCACTAATGCTCTTGTGGCTGAATGAGCATGCTCCAAAATCTAATGGAAAGCCTTCCGAGAATAGTGGAGGCTATTATACAGCAAAACAGGGGACTAAATGTGGAATGGAATATTCTGATATGTCCACAAAGATCTCACCACATAATATACTTCTTACCAATGAGATGAGATACATAGTGGGCCATCATTCTTGCCCTTGGCCCTTTATTAGTCAGACATTTTTGTGGGATCCTGGGAAAACCCTTCACATGGTACAATTTTGACACGGTGTATCTAAAACAGCAGGTTTTCCTGAACCTTTTGCACAAGTAAAGTTAATATACAAGTAAAGTTATGCAAGGAATAAAACACATCAGGATGTACTGTTACCAGAAAATAATAAATGACAGGACTACCATAGATAGTTGTTAAGGTTCTGTGTTAACAAACAGAAAAGATTTTATGTTCTCAGTGTAAAAACACTTGAACTTTGAAATCTTCTCATCATTATGCATGGATTAATTCAGTTCAATTTTATTTGAATAAAACAACTTTAATAATAGACAGAGCAGCTTTGCAGAAATCTGAATGCAGATCTACATCCCTAATGAGCAATCCAGAGGAAATAACCTTGAGAGGCGGATTGGACAAGCAGATTTAATCTGGCCAGACCGTAAACCAATGATAGTCGAATAGTATTTCCCATAATGAAGTAGTGAGTTGAGTCAAAGCAACAACAACAACAAAACCCCATTAAAACATGCAGTACCAGGAATGGTCCAGAATGTTCCAGAAATGCAATCTTACATCCTGAGCTCATTCAGGGAAATCAGAAATATCTAAATACATAGGTACAGAATAAGCAATCAATTCGATCACTGTGAGCTCCCAGTGGTGGGCACATACCAAACAAATGACAAAAACCTTCACAAGATGTTCTCCCCATCACTTTCTGGAGCTTTCAAAAAGCTATTAGAGGGAATATATAATGGACTTTGAGTAGATGAAGTGAGAAGAACAGAACAAGAGAGAGAGAGAGAGAGAGAGAGAGAGAGAGAGAGAGAGAGAGAGAGAGAGAGAGAGAGAGAGTCTCAGTTATGCACGATTCTTATCTTGAACCTTAACACTCTTCTTGGTCACTACATAATTCCATAAGTGTACTGTAGATGTCTTCATTATTCTCCTAAAACAGTAAGAGTAAAGCAAGCCCTTCTAGCACCAGGGTTTTACTATTTCACTCAATGTGTGTTGAAACCAACTGACCGCCTGTTTTAAAATTCCAGAAGCTATTTGGGAATTCTTTGTTTACGCCAGTCAAGTGAATTCGGCTAAACAAGCCATGGTGGAGGCATGGGGGAATTCTCAGAGCAGAAGTAAAGTATATTTGACTTGGTAAACACTCACTTGTAAGTCAGTGTTATGCATATGGTCCTGGATGGGTTCCTGATGATGAGCTGCAGTCAAAACTGGCACAGATTGTTTGGAACCAGGTGTGGAGCGAATGCAAACAGAAGGGCGGCACTGATTAAACAGTTCTTCAGAAATTTGGATAACAGCTTGTTGAATTCCCCAACAACCGTTGTAGAGCCTGAGGTAGATGAGGAAATCAAAAGGAGAAAATGCACTTCAAATGCAGTACAGGTTGTTGTGCCATCTGACATGCGCTTTTCACACCAAAGCATGCATATGTAAGAAATAAAACCCAACGGAACGTGCTGTTGTAGGGACATATTCAATGACGGAGTGCTGAGCGGTGAGCGTGTATTGTCTTGCTCTTATTCCACAGCAAATTTTTCAACGATTACAATTTTTATTAATTTGTTAAAAGAAAAAGCACATAAACAAGAACACATTTGCTTCTAATATTTTTTTAAAATACTAGTAGAAAATTGAACAAAAAGTATATACGTTTAAAACGGAGGTCTTCAACAAGGGGTCCGCGACCCCTAAGGGGTCCACAGAGGTACTGCATGGGGGTCGCAAAATTTTGGTACCAGTTTGATATTGTCACAGCGCAGCCGGATGCACCTGCCGTCAGTAGTGAACAAGCGCATGCTACGGACTCAGAT
>JAFFST010045622.1:31500-43000 GCA_022414735.1 Noturus placidus | reverse complement strand
CTTGCATGCAGCTCTGCTACCATTGGTGTGTGAGTGTGTCTCATTTGTAAGTCGCTTTGGATAAAAGCGTCTGCTAAATGAATAAATGTCAATGAATGTAAATTTAATCTGGTAAGAACCGGTATAATAACTTCCTGATCCGATGAAAGTGTTAAAATCTGCTGTTTTAGGAAAATCATCCACGATCAAATGGTGAGATGCTTCCAGGAATAAACAGGGTTAGTGAATTTCCAATAAAATATAGAATTTCCAATTGTTGTTGTTCAAAATGATACATTTCGGGAACATTTATAAAAAACACAGGCTACACGACCTCAAGCAAGTTTGGATGTGTGCTTGAATTATTTATACGAAACAGGTCTAACAACCACAAATATGAATTCAGAGCGACGCTTTCTTTCACAACGTTTACATTTACAGTCTCCGAAAAGTGCATTAAAAGCAGGATTTGTGTGAGTCCTTGAAGGTTGTAAACTATTTTAATAGCTTTTGTTTTACGTGTTATTGTGTATTCTACCACTTAAAACCCAATAATCTGGACTCTGAACCTACACAAGTCCTTTAATACGATGCTTATAGGAAAAAGGTGTGAGATAATGTTCACAAAAGATCAACAAAGTCATCGTGACGATTCCATATTTAACCATCCATCAAATCAATCCATGCGTCTAAGATATATCTAATGTATTTCCCCTAGATGATGTAGATCATGCAGAATGAAAGGCTGTTTTTGACACGTGTGCCTTAGAGCATCTTGTCATTAGATGCTCTTTTTTCGGCCTTATGAGACGAAAACTTTGATAATCCGTATGTCTATCCATGAACGTCAGGTGGCTCGGTCTCTCCCATCCAATAGCAGACTGCAAGAGATTTATTTTTTTTTTAATTAAAGGTATGTAAATGCATGTGATGAAGAGGTAACAGGCAATGTGAGGTGAGGTTACATCCACATTTGGAACAAATATTTAGCATGGAAAGCGAATCAGTTTCGTGATTTCATGGAACTGACACGAACGACAGCCAACCAGACGTCCCATCAGAGCTAAGGCTTCTGGTAGACGCCTTCAACAAATGCTAAATAAACATCTCACAAAACGCTTCACCGTGCTAATTATAATCCATTTATATGGCGCATCTGCCATCCAATTCCCTGTGTAAGTTGTTACTATAAAAACTAATGCATTAGAACGTGCATATTAATATACACCTTGCAGCCGAAGCTACCGTCAGAGCTGCTGTAATAGAAATTAAAGCAATACCATCTGACCAATCAGAACTGAGAATTCAGCAGCACTGTGGGATAAAAAAATGACTCTGGTTAGATGTATGTAGATTAATAACGGAAGACATTGCTTTATTAAGCTACAAAATCATGCAGAATAATTGAACGTGAAGAGTCTTGGGGAAAAAATAGGGATGCAAATAAGGGCACTCAATACCCAGGTGCACATGCAAATCAATGCTCTCTATACTTAGAGACGGGTCTCTGGGTCTCTCGTAAGTGTGTGTGTGCGTGTGAGAGAGAGAAATTCAGCAGCTGAGGTCTGGGGAAACAGAGCAGTATGAAGAGTCCTATTGATCGCTCAGTTCCAGTTTTACATCAAGCCTGTGAGTTATAGGCTCTGATGAGAGAAAGAGGGAGCTTGAAGAGACAAGAGAGAGAATATCAGAACACAATCTTTCAGTTCACAGATGCACACAATGACAGTGAGTTAGCTCCACTGGATTTATACGGTTCAGGACACACACACACACACACACACATTTCTTCCTTCACCACAAATGTCAGCTTAGTGTGTCATTGTGTGTCAGAAGATGTTATGAGGTATAAACACGTTAACGCTTCATGAGACGTGATCTTCTCTCTTCACAGATTCTCCTCTCTGATACACTGTGCAGTTATTTTATTGTTACTTATT
The DNA here is from genome assembly GCA_022414735.1 of Noturus placidus. NCBI lineage: Eukaryota > Metazoa > Chordata > Actinopteri > Siluriformes > Ictaluridae > Noturus > Noturus placidus. Next base: position 41,081 of record JAFFST010045622.1, on the reverse strand, counting down.
TGTTACTTAAAATATACATTTCTGTGCCGTGTATAACTATAAAAGAAAACCTGCCGTGATTTTCCTTTAAACCACAAGAGCTTCTGTGTGATATAGAATTTATTTATTCCCCCCACCCCACCCCTCAGGCATCATTGTGAACGTGCCGACAATTTACTGACAAAGGCAAGCTGTGCACATGTCTTTCCAGCATTTCTGAGAGACTGACTGAAAAGGAAATTCAATCCAGCATGGCTTCAGGTTGTACTTCAGTCTCTCTGCTGATACATCTGTGCCCCCTGAGCTGTGGTTAAACTTATCAAATACTTGCTTTTGCTGGTCCTATCAGACATTCTTATAGTCTCGGGTGGGAGCTTAGGTCAGCGTGTAGCTCTTATCATCTTCACTATGACCGCTAGATATCACTGGCATGCTAATCAACAAGCAGTCAGTGTGTGCTCATATACAACAAAATAATATTGATTCATGTTGAATAATACGCAGCTCCATTCAGCATTCCTTCTGGAATGCTTATCCTGGATAAAACGCATTCTGAAAATGAGTGAATAGAAAAAAATGACAATACTGTATAATATCATGGAGTATATTGTATTGTATAATATATAAGCAACAGATTATAAATATATTCCCTCTTTTCTTAGTAAATACATATAATACCAGTTCTTGATATTTGTATACAGAAGTGCTATAAGTGCCTTCAAGCAATCAACATGACCTTTCTCTGGGCTAGAGTTTTCTCTTCCAGCTAACAGTAGAAAGCTCTGTCAATGCACACGGCATACAGGCGAGGTGACTCACTGACAGAACTGAGGACGGAAGTCTTTAAAGTCATTTATAATGAAAAAAAAAAAAGAAATGAACATTTTTTGACTAGGAACAGGAAATTGTTCAACTGTGACTTCCTGTTTCACAGGGGTATAAATATGAGGTAACACACAGACCAAATTCCCTTAGTCATTCATAACGATAGGTAAGAGCGAGGAATGTAGCTGTGATGTACGGAAAAAGGTTGTTGAGCTTCACACAATGGGGCGTGGCTATAAGAAAATAACACAATCATTGAAAACGCCCATTTCCACCATCAGGGCAATAATGAAGACGTTCCAGTCGACTGGAGATGTTCTGAATCAACCTGGAATTGGACGTGTGTCTATATCATCTCAACACAATGTGAAGACAATATAACCTTCACAGTCTATCAAAATAGAGCTTTTTGGTAATAAACACCAGAGGAGGTTTTGGAGCACACAGAGAGGTAGACGTATGGAAAAGTACCTCATGCCCACGGTTAAATATGGAGGTGGAGCTTTAATGTTTTGGGATGTTTTTCTGCCAGAGGACATGTTGTTAGGATACATGGCATCATGGACTCGATCAAATATCTACAGATATTAAATGAACACCTGACTGTCTCTGACGGAAAGCTTCAAATGGGCCGTGGTTGGATCTTCCAGCAGGACAATGATCCAAAACATCATCAACATCAACACAGAAATGGTTTACTGACCACAAAATCAAGATCCTGCCCTGACCGTCCCAGTCCCCTGACCCGAACCCCATGTGGGGTGAACTGAAGAGGAGAGCATGAATCTTGAAATTTGAAGTTCTGACCCATCAAGGCATGGACTCCTTTGAAGGTGTGCTGTGGTATCTGACACTAAGACTTTACCAGCAGATCCTTTAGATCCTGTAAGGTGCGAGGTGGGGCCTCCACATCCCACAGATGCTCGATATATATATATATATATATATATATATATATATATATATATATATATATATATATATATAACATTTATAATAAATTGCATTATATTTTCTGATATATTTCTAATCTATTGCACTATATTTGTGTTTCATAAGCAGGTTATGCCACAGGACATAAGTAACTGAGAGGGCATTGCATTTAATTAATTAATTAATTTATAATTACTCAATTTATATAGTGCTTTTTACAATGGACATTGTCTCAAAGCAGCTTTACAGAAATATCACTTTACATTTACAAGCGACTTACAAATGAGACACACTCACACACCAATGGTAGCAGAGCTGCATGCAAGGTGCTAGCTTGCCATCGGGGGCAACTTAGGGTTCAGTGTCTTGCCCAAGGACACTTCGGCATGGGATCACCCGGGCCGGGATTCCAACCACCAACCCTACGATTAGTGGATTAGTGGACAACCCGCTCTACCGACTGAGCCATAGCCGACCAAATTTATAAGCTCACAACCCATAATTCAAGATTAGCAAACAAACATCAACAAACTCAAACAATATTCTGCCTGCTGAATTGTTTGTACAGGTTTATGTTGCTTGGCAGATTGGATTCTGAACTGGAAATGGGTTACACTGACGGTGTGTACTGGACAGTGTTGGTGCTTTCAGGACAGCTATGTGTTCGTTTATGGTTCCTTTTTTAAGGATTGTTTGTTGGAGCATGTTGGATGGGATGATTTCATATGGACGACTTACTGGAGTGTATTTGAATCCAATCACCACAGACATCACACTGCTTCTTTTTCTTCCTCACATTAACCCTGGAGTGGTTCCTTCTTTCAGATCTCGTTCAGGAATGGTTTTCTTCCATCCTTCTTCTCATAATCTAAGATTCATCTTTGAATCGCAGCATGTCGTCAAGATCACAGAATTCTCTGCTAGATAGCGATAGCACGGTTTCCGTGGTGACTAGCGACAACAGTCGTGAAGCTTTGCTCAGTGACAGCTGTGCTTTTATTAGCATGGAGACAAATAATTATCTCATCGTGATCTTTAGCAATTATAGGCTTAAGTGGAAAGGAAATCTGGCCTGTCCAGGGGTCGTGAGGTGAGACACTGTAATGCGCAGAGACATATGGATTAATGTAGCTTGATTTATTCTGAGACGGGGGTAGAGGGTTGGGGTTTCAGAGGTCAGATCTTAGCATGGCCTGTTCTCTACACACCCCATGATGTTCTTTTCCCCAGAGGAGTTGAATAAATCTCACACAACAGCTGGAGGAAATTAATGAAATTAGCCGAAGTCCCACTGGAATATGGTTATGTGGGCCTGTCAGGTGCAATAGACGAGAATCTATCAGAGGGCTTCTTAATTGGCACAAGGAGTAGATCAGCGCTCGTAGCCATCTTGTAGCACACTGTGTGAAGAGCAGTTTGGATAGTTTGTGACAGGTAACTGTGTGTTCCTGTACAAGGCACAGAGAGAGGGAGGAAGGGGGGGAGGGGGGTCTTTGGCTAATTAAAACCTACCTCAGTGGATTGTGATCACCTGTCACTGTCTTCTGATTATATTACAGTACAATTATACTCATGAGACACAGAAGCAAAATTAATCCTACTTTCCTATGAAAATTCGACATGAAGAGACTCATGAGACACATCCTCTTGTAGCTAGCATGCTATATAAAGGCTATACAAAAAAAAAGGGTACAGTCTCCAGATATCTCCACTACACATGATAGGCATTTTAATTATGCAGTGATGTTTGATTATGTTATATTTGATATAATTTACATTTATTTGCATTTATTCATTTAGCGGATGCTTTTATCCAAATTGACTTACGAATGAGGAAACACAAGTAAAGCAAAATATCAAGCGGAGAACAACACACGTAGTGCTACTGTACACGATTTATAATCGAGGTCTAGAGAAGAAAAGTGTGCAGAGTCGAGGTGTAAGTGCAGTTCCTTTTAATATATATAAAGGGGGGAGGGGCAAGTTATGAGGTTAGTTAAGTGCTCACGGAAGAGGCGGGTCTTCAGCCATTTTGAACATAGTGACAGATTCTGCGGTCCGGGATGAAGTTGAAAATTCATTCCACCACTAAGGGACAGTCAGTTTGAAGGTTCTAGAAAGGACCTCATGCCTCACTGAGCACTAACAGGCGTCGGTCATTAACTGACCGCAGGTTGCATGAGGAAACGTAAGCCATGAGGAGAGAGTTGAAGTAGCTGCTTGCTGATCCAGACAAGTTCTTGTACGTGATCATCAAGGCCTTGAATTTGATGCGGGTGTGACATGGGTAATTTTGGGCTGGTTGAAGACGAGGCGTGCTGCAGTTTGATGGGGTTTGATGGTGCTAGTGGGAGGCCTGAGAGTAGTGATTAGCATGAGAGAGATGGACTGAAGGAGGTGAGACAGGATAGGAGGACAGTTGAGAGTTACATGGAGGAGGAGCCTGCCTCTGAGTGTCTGGGATGGAGAACTGGTTCCTGATTGATGTAGCCTTGTTGGAAAAGAAAGTGGTGAAGTTGTCTGCAGTGAGAAAGGTAGGGGAAGGGGGATGAAGTGGTCAGAAAAGAGAAGAAAATGTTGTGAAGAGACTATGGGTGTTGGGAGAGCTGCCAGTCGTCTCCCTACAGCATATGGCTTTGGCGGTAGAGATGCAATGGAAATAAGAGGGGAGAAGTGTTTGGTAGTTTCCTTTCATCTGCCCTTAACTTGGTCCGGTTGTTACATATCATAACTAACAGTATATCAGGAACAGTTAATGAAATTTAAATTTAACACGTAACATTAATTTCCCTTTTTCCTAGTTAATGTTCATGACCCGTACCAGTATTTCTGATATAAAGTCTCCCTGTCCTTGAGCTACATGCTGAAGCTTAGATATCGTGTAACATGTGATCATTAATGATTAAGCACTGAAGGCTTTCACCTGCTGATTATAATAAAAAGCCACTTTATATATCCCATCATGGATGAAATGTGGTGAGCAGATCTAGCAATGAACAGATAGGGAATGATTTAGTTGGAGTTCTCATTAATTAGAAGTCACATGCTGCTGCTGCTGAGGATGTCCCACATGGGGCAGCCTAACCATCACTGAGATTACTGAGATACACCATAAAGATGGCTTTGGACCTCAGTTCATATGAACAGTTATGCTATGAAGGCTAGGACTACAATTGCTATTAAAGCGTTAGCACTACAATTACCACAAACAGTTTTGCACTCGTGTCTCCGTTCAACAAAACAGACTTCCTGTAGAAACTGTAATGAATTCCCTGCTTACACGACTGAACTATTCGAGCATGTAGTATTAACACATTTATAGAAGGGGTGTATTTATTTATAATCGCACTATCCGGTGTCACCCAGATGAGGACGGGTTCCCTTTTGAGTCCGGTTCCTCTCAAGGTTTCTTCCTCATATCGTCTCAGGGAGTTTTTCCTTACCACCGTCGCCTCTGGCTGATCATTAGGGATAAACTCATACATTTAACATCTCTATCCTGGGTGTATATATTTCTGTAACGCCGCTCTGGGACAACGTCCACTGTTAAACACGCTGTACACATAAAACGTATTTGTTTATTCACGGTCTTACCTGTATGTGTAGTGAACGCTTGTGTATTTTTACCCAGTACTCAGCACTCTACATTTAAAATATAGAATGTGTGGAAGGTCAACGTTGAGATAATCATGAGTAAATATTTGGTGTTCAGGAGCTGCTTGTAAATACTTTTCAGTCGGAATTCTGTGCCTGGCTACAGTCTTGTAACATTTTGAATGGTCAAACTCTTAAAGGTTGTGTATAGAACCGTAGAAGTGAGTGTTTCCCGATCAAACTGACCCCTTGTTTATCCAGTGAACCCTTGACGGAGATCTACTGCACTGTATATCAAGAGTGTGTTAGTGTATATTTCTTGGTGATGCTCTGTCAGCTTTTCCAGGCTATGTGAGTCGGACTGAAGTAGAGTGTATCTCGAGCTTCACGTTCTTGCGTGTCCATATCTCTGAGAATCTGTCTGTAATACTAACCAAAACTGGTAAGAAAGGCTCAATAGTGTCTTTCTGTAGTGACCAGATCTTAACACGTTTCTATTGCTGCACCGTTGACAACATCCTGACCAACTCTGTCACAGTGTGGTGAAGAGCTATCTGTCTAGCTTTGCTTTCAAGCTTGTGTTCAGTGGAGCTGAACAGCTGTTTCGAGTGTTTCTGTATGACGCTGCAACGCTCAGAAAATTCCTAGTTTACAAGTTGTAATTACGGCAATTACGACACGCCGTGAACGCAGCTTAAATCTATAAACACGGAGAATCTTGTAGAAAATCTAAAAAAAGCTATATAATGATGTATATTTGACGTAATTGCCCTAATTTTAATGTCATACTTTTATTTCAAAACCGGTTTTCACTATTAAACCAGATTACTTCAGGGTGTTTTCAGTTAATCATGTTCTATAAGTAATCAAATGTAAAACAACATGCATCTGATGTCTGTTTGGTCCGAGGTTCTTATTTGCATGATGTTACCTGGCCCAGTCTAGCATGCAGTCATTAACAATGCAGTTCTGGGCTACGCTGTCCTTTACGCTTTGCAGCTTCAGCAGCACTTATCATACGCTGTCGAAGGCACAGCCTGCAGCGGTTCCAACAACTTGTTATCAGTTTTCTTCCAGATGTTTTTACGTATGGTTAGCAGAATGTAGTGTGAGGCAGATGGGAATCTTTCAATCAACACTGGCTGGAAAAGCAGGGAATTCCAAAGCATATCTGAAACCCAGCTAGTCATTATAAGATAAAGACACTATCCAGACGTCTGATTCGTGTGCTCAGATGTTGGTAGCTTGAGGTGATGTTTTCATTGGTGTGAACTTCTCAATCGGATCTGCTCAATCTTTATGTGGAGCTCTACATCAGGGCATGACATTCAGACCTTTACTGCATTTAATCTCCATATCATTTTTTTTTCACCCTTATTTAACAGGAGACGCTTGTACAGGGATAAAGTGAGAGAGTGAGAGAGAGACACTGTGAGAGAGATATGTTCCTGCCTGCGCAGACTGGTGGCTCAGGGGAGCAGATTAATTAGCCGAGATGTGCTGAAAGGTCTTCCATAACTGGATGGGCTGTGACAGCACCGCAGGCCCACAGATCAATCCGTCATGATCTCCTGCCTGCTTGGGAATGAGATGAGATCGCTCGGGGAGCTGGAATGTGTGTGTGTGTGTGTGTGTGTGTGTAAGTGTCAAACACTGACTTTAACTTGAGCTGCTGTAGATTGAGCGGAGGGACATATTTCACCTTCCGAGAGCGAGTGCTGAATTCAGAAAGTAGAGTGATGTTCAGCAGAGCGCTCAGAGATCGTCGTCTAAGAGCCGGTGTGAATTCTGTACTGCGGATAGCGAGCACTGCTGTATCGACTCAGGGGCAAAAAGATCAGTGCAATTTTCCATCAGCTGTGTCTAATGTATACTACAATACCGATCATAGTGTATAATTACATGTCTAATAAAATGAACGATGCACGCTGGCTTACGCGTTTACAGGCTAATTGATAGTTGTTAATCTGGCATGTTTTTGGAAGAGGAGAGGAAAACTGGAGAACCCAGCGCATAGAAAACAAAGAAAACCCGAACCCGGGGACGTGGAGCTGTACTGCAGTGAGATCATTATACTGCTGTTTTTGTTTTAAACCAAAATCTTCTGCTTTTCCAAGATAGTGTGACAGAGTACATACCAAAGAACACATGCCTCTACGCTAATATTTTAATATTTCAGGCTACTGGTTGAATTTTTTATTTATTTATTTTTTTCATATCTCTTTCAAAAAACGTCAAGGTGCCAGGTTGCCGTAAGCATTCTGCTGTGCTGTCAGGCATTTTACCTTACACTGCTATAACTAATGCTTTCACAGACCAACATATGGTGTCCTGTCCCAAAATCACCCAAGCATGTCGAATCCTGTCACAAGGACACAACACAGTGTTTTACACTCCAGCGCCTGTGTTCACGCACGCTGTTTGGTCAAATGGTAGTTTGTTAGAACTGATATGCATTTTGGCTGAAATAATGAAATATAAATATGAAGGAGTACTCTGCTGAGATGTTTTACTGCCTCGCTGTCAGAGCTCCAGGTTTGTGGGCTCACATTGCCCTCTTCTGGCAAGACACTTTCACGTGCTCATTTAATTTTATTTTCTAATTTTTTTTCGATTTGCAATCACTTTTTTTTTTTTTTTCAGTGCAGAAAATCCATAACTATATTAAAAGGTTGTGTTGGAGTTTATAGATGTGTGTTCAACGTTCTTTGTGGTCGTGTCATGGAACAATAAAAACATAGGCCTAGAACAGTTTCTAGAGTTTAAATATACTCAAATAAATAGCTTGCTTCATAATATGGCTGTACAAAACAACACGGAAAAGCTAATCGAGTGAAGAAAACGATGTAAAGCTATTTCCCCAACACGAGGATGAAGTCAAATTTTGGATTCAGCAATGAGTTCAACTCAGAAGGCAATAAGGGAAAAACAGTCCAAGGAAATATTGTACAAAAATAGCATGTGTAAAAATTTGTGTGTGTGAAAGAATATGGGCACTGTCTCTTCACTGTTCCTCGTGTATGAGACCTGTCAGGTCTGCGAAGGAGTGCGGCGTTCTACTTTCCGTAAAACATCTCGAGGAGAAGTTCTTCCATATTTACTGTGCCAATGACAGGTCTGAAGAAGAGCCCTGCCACGACATTGGCGTTGATGGATCGAAGCATTGAGAGGGCAATGAAGAGTTTGGCAAACCTCGTGGTGTCTCCTCTGTGAATCAGTTTGACATGTTCATTAAGAGCCTGGTGCGCCTCGCTCTGCAGAGCCTGGATGTAGTGCTGACACTGCAGTCCGGCAATGTCTGTGAAAATAGCACACACACACACACACACACACACACACACACACACACACATACACACACACATACATACACACATTCAAACATACACACACACACACATACACACACACACACACACACACACACACACACACACACACACACATACACACACACACACACACACACACACACACACACACACACACACACACACATAAACACAAACATACACAAAGAAGATATCTAGGCGCTACACACTTGAGCTTAGCACAATAATTTAATATAGTAAGAATAAGAATTAGAATATACAAATGTAGAGGAGAAAGGCATCTAATCATTTTAATTGTATTATTGCTGTTATTATTATTGTTGTTGTTGTTGTTGTTGTTGTTGTTGATTACTACTACTACATTTCCCCAGCTGGTTTGTGTTATAATGGTTACCTTTTGCTCACCTGGGTTAAACAGAATGGCTCCTTTTAAGTAGGCGTATTCCTTGGTGCTGATGTCGAGGTCCCAGCATTTAGTGAGGAACGCTTTAATGCCCTGCGCCTCGGTCAGCGCCACCCCTCCGCCGCCGGTAAGGACATGAGCGCCGTGGTCGCGCGGGCTGGCGGAGGTGAGGAGGCGCTGCAGCATGCTGGGCTCGGCGCTCTCGCGCGTCTCGAAGTCCAGTCCGTCCTGCGCCATTCCGAGCACAAGCAACGGCGCCCAGCCAATGCGCACGAGCGCGCGCTGATCGCAGGCGGGTAGCTCACCGAAACACGGCACGCTCTTGACGAAACGCAGCGTCTTGGCGAGCACGGCTGAGGCCGCGGCGCACGTTGAGTGCGGAGAGCGCAACGTTACCTGCCTCGCGACACCGCACGCGCACGTGCGCGCCGCCACGGCGAACTTGGCGCTGCGAGGCGCTCGCGCGGACGCGCACGGCGCGCTTTCCTTCTTCAGCAGGCTGTAGAGAATACTCG
>JAFFST010045621.1:14936-28326 GCA_022414735.1 Noturus placidus | reverse complement strand
GTGTTTTTTTTCTGTTAAAAATACGGCAGGGATTGCTTTTGGATTTAATGACTTGTCTAGGTCATTTAAATGACATCTGCCCCTTAACTTATTCTGTATCAACTATATATATATATATAATGTGTGAATTCATTTGTATTTCCTCATGGCAATACACCACTGTTATGCCGTTCCACTTCTAAATTGAAGTTTGTGGTAATTGTGTGACAGCAGTGCTGAATTAAGCCCTGGATTTCCTGCACTATTAACAGCTGAGCTGACGCTTCCTGTCAGCATTGTACTGTGTGTGGAGTGAGCTGTATAAACTCCTTGTCAACTGCTCTCTTTAGCCTTGAGTATGAAGCACTTCATTTTCAGTAAAGAAAAATCTTTTAAGAATTCAAGAAAGTACATGATTTATATGATTAGTGCATTGCAGTTACTTGAAAGGTCATTTGATTGAGCATAATGCATAGCAGTATGTATTTTACATGTGCTGTAAAAAATACAGCTGAATCATTTTGTGATTTTTGAACCATTGTGTAGACTGATAGTTGCCAGAGAACAATGCTAACATCAGACTGTATCTTTTGGCTCCAATTCATAGCATACATGGATTTCTTTACTTCAAGGTTTTGTTTTTGCAATATGCTGCCCTCTATGGATGAGAATCTCTAAAATAAAGACGTCACAATCTTTACAGAGAATAAACTTCTTATCTGAAGATTTGAAGATTAAAATCTAAAACATAGTGCTTTAAATTAAATATCCCCTCAAGCAAGTATTATCTGATATAAAAATTTAATAACTTCAAACTTGTGTGTGTGTGTGTGTGTGTACACGCGTGCCTGCCAAAGCCAGGGCCACAGATTGGACCGATTCTCATTCAGCGTCTGTGTCTGTGCTCATTGCCAGACAAAATTCCTCCTCCTCTTTTGACTTCCTTTCTTCATGTGTTAAAGGAGTCCTTCAGTAAAATCCACCAAATTCAGCTCTGGAATTTTTGGAGTCTTTAGTGAAATTTTATTTGTTAGTTTTCCACTTTGTTAAACAAATCCACTTAAACTAACATGCAATGGGGGAACTTTCTCTGTGTAAATGTACTTGTACTTCCACTTCTAAATATTTGTGATGTAGTTTAGGACACAGTGTAACACTGTAATCTATAAATGTGATCAACCTTGTGTCATTATGGTGGAGGTAATCTTGGGTGGCCAAAAATGTTTTATCTTTAGTACAATTTGGTTTCAATCCTACTCCCAAAGTTTAAAGGCAGAACTTTTACACAATTCCCCTGCTTTATTACACCATGGTTTGTTTAATAACAATAATGATAATAAAATAAAATAGATTACAGTGCTTTTAATATATGACAAACTTTTATTAATCGCCCATGGAGAAATTAAAGTTTAAAGGAAATATGTCACGTCATGGTGGCTGAGATGGAAGCAAGTGCAGGTTTGGCAGTTTAATCAAACAGCATGAAGACCAAAGGATCAGGCAGAAATCAATGCACATAGGCAGGCAAGGGTCAAACGATCAGGCGAACAGGCCAAACTAGGCAAAACCAATACAAAGCAACTGAGTTTAATACTTTGCAAAGACTAAGTGTTTGAACAGTCCGTTATATGTGTGGTGTGATTATGAGTGTAAATTGGATGCAGGAGTGCGTGAATAGAATGAAGGTGTGTTCCGGGAATTGCGGTCCATGTTTGTAGGCCTCAGTGCAGGATGGGAATTGTAATCACTGGTTTGATGTGATATGACAAAGTATATGAAGATTTGGGGGAATTTATATATAGTGTTGCTGCCTCACAGCTCTATAGAGTCCCCAGTTTGATCCTGAGCTCAGGTTATTGTCTGTGTGGATATTTGCATGTTCTCTCCGTGTAAGTTTTCTCCTGGGTCTCTGGTTTCCTCCCACTTCCTCCCAAAATAACATGCTGAATTACCTTCACCCTAGACATGAATGAGTGTGTGAATGTGTGTGCGTGTTTGATGCTTTGTGATAAACTGCCATTTCATCCAGTGTGTATTTCTGCCTCTCTCCCAGTTTTCCCAGGATGGATTCCAGATCCACTGTAACACTGACAAGTACATACTCCCACAACTTGTTAGCTTTGTAGCTGCAAAATAAAAATAAAAAAATAAAAATACCACATAAAAATCACATAAGTTATATTCAGGGTAAGAATGAAATGATGGTAAATGTGAGATAACACTGAATTATTCTCCATTGAAATGCATGTTCATGAAATGCCACAAAGTATTCAGGCTTTATAAGACAGCAGATCTGTGATCCTGATGGTATTTACACTAAGCCTTTTTGATCTATTACTGTGTGGGGACGTGTCAGGACATCTGGAGATCATTAAGCCTCCAAATACACTAACAGTCTGTAAGGACCTGCCTTTCCTGACGAATGTTCAAACTGAATCCCAGAATCGTGTGGGATAGCAACCAACAAGATATTTCAGCCAGACGCCATTTTCACGAGACTGTGTTTGGGCAGCAGAGAACTGTTTTCCATACTGGCTCTTACATAAATTAGTGCGTAAAAGTATAGCTAACCGTGCAGGATGTTCTTGAAACTCTTAGTAATGCTCTTCATGTCATTGTGTGCTGTAAGAGCTCAAAGATCAACTCAGGATGTATTTATGATGGAATATTTTCAGAGGAGAATCCAAGAGATGGAGGTAAGAGTTTTCCACTAACAGAGCACAAAGTCTTAAAAATATTTCTTGGTAAAATTTTATAATAAGCACAACTTATTTCAAATGACATTAACACTTTAGATCATATGAACACATTTCAGCCATAAGCAACTAACGAGTAATTTATGCACTTTGAAATAATAAAACAAATAAGCTATTAATTAGAAAAAAAGTAGGTCCACAATGTTGAACCTAAACAATTACTTAATGAGCATTTGTGATTAACTGTCAAAATTTTAATATTTACACCTGGACACCAGAGTTCAGAAAATGATCAACTTTATGAATATGCTATCATTTAATTTCTGCTAATTTATGTGGATATTCTTAGTCATGGAATCAATAACCATTAGTCAATGCATGTTCTGTGTGTTTCATTAACATAAAAAATGTAATTTATGCAGGTGTTACTTTGTTAATGTTACTTATAATTTATGATGCAGTAATGCTGAAGTTTGTTAATATTAATTAATGCAGTAAATAATGATAGTTAGTAGCAATAATACACAATAATAATACACAATAATCACATTAATATACAGCGCACAATCATGAGGAACAGATCGCCTCAAAATGTAGCAGAATATCAAAAAGGAGGCTTAGAAGAAGGGCACTGGTGTGCTTCTGCATCGATTGGCTCTATACAGTCAAATTCATTCCGACTTCAACTTTTACATTGAAATATCATCTTTACAAATTACATGTTTTGCTACAGACTTCGAGGCATGTTGAGAGAGAAAAAAAACAGGTTTGGAGAAATTACACAATTACTCCAAACCAGTCTACCACCCAAGACATGGTTTTATTGTTTGATGTTTGCACTGGAGATACAAGAGTAATGTATTTACCAAAATATTTCTTTCCATAAAAAGGAATATTTGCATGCCAAAATCTTCATGTACTTACTTCAGAAGACATTGGATACGTTTACATGCACAACTATATTCTAATTAGTACTGAGTCATGTAAATACTGCCATCCGATTGCCTGATTCAAATTAATATACAGTAGTAATATTCAACAATATTCTGATTCACCAAATACGTCTGGAATGTTGTTGTTCTTTCGGCTGCTCCCATCGCCACAGTGGATCACTGCGCTGCATATTTGATTTGGCACAGTTTTTACGCTGGATGCCCTTCCATTTGAACCGGGTTTGGGACCAACACTGAGTGCAACCCCCAGTGGCTGGGGTTCCTTGCACAGGATACTGAGCCACTAAACCACCTTCCCACCTCTGGAATGTGCCTCTTTTAAACAGAAATTTGTTGCATGTATACATTTTATTCCGAAAATCCACTGAAAGGAGATATATATGCATGCTCAGTCTGAAAGAAATTGTGGGTGCTAACAGATGCTTAGCTATAGGCTAGGTGCAGTATTTAGGAATGACAACTCAGGCATACCTACAACAACCAGGTACAGTATACAGAAATATTCCGATGCCTGTACGCTTATAAATATCACATTTGGAATATGGCCACAACCCAAATTTAGACCTTAAATGAAATTTGATGTACATGTAATTGTGAAGTTGCACAATCCATATTTATTATTCAAAAAGTGGGGTTTATAATGAAGAATGGACAGTATGTATTTACAAACTAAATTTCAAAGTGGAGCAGAAATCATCCTCCACATCACTTCTAACTCTATACAAGTATTTCATGCAATGCGACCTGGGACATGCCGAGCAGTGCTAACAGCAAAAATTATTCTTATTGTCCAAGATGGCAGCACAAATAAGATTACTGTGTTTTGATTCACGGTAATGTTGTGCTCATGTTTATACATTACAGTCTCACTGTGTCCTAAACCAGTGGTTTTCAATGTGGGGGCCGCCAGGGGGCGCCTCAACAATTTGGTGTGAAAAATAAATTCTCACTCTCAGACAACCACACACATACAAATTCCTAATGAAATGTAATGTAAATATGTTATATGTAATTATTAATAAAAAGGGAGGATATATTCAGAAGTCTATATTTTAAATGTGTTTTAAAGACATCTTGCAAAAGTGGGGCCTCGGTCAAACGTTAATGCCATTTGGGGAGCCTTGCCCTGGAAAAGTTTGGGAACCACTGTCCTAAACCACTTCAACAACTCTGACTGACATAACTGGATGTAGAACTGGATATGGTTTGAGGCAAATATTGACCAAAAAAAGATACAAATAAATGACTTCCATTATTTGCTTGCATTATTACATTAACCTTGTTTGAGACCTAAAACTAAGTAAGCAAACAGAAGATACAAATATGTCCTTGGGGTACATTTTTCCACATCAAATTCTTTTTTACATACTGTTTGCATTTTATCTTCACACAGGAACATCTTATAAGTTGTAATCAAGACTTCCAGAGCATGAACCAGAGGTTGTACGACATGTCCGCAGAGATGCGTGGTCAGGTTCAAAATGTGAATGTGCTAAAGTCAGACATTCAAGGCTTCGTGGACAACCTAGCCACACGGGTGGACCGAGTGGAAAGAGATGTTGAGTACCTGCACACTAAACTTCCGGACACATCTAGTGTAGAGATCTCAGACTCTCTGCTGGATCAACAAGTGAAAGAAGCCCAAAGCAAAAGGGAAGCTGTAATCATACAGGGAAAAGGTAAACGATGTTAGTCTAATATCCTGCTCTGAGTTGATGCCTTCGGCTCTTCCTGCAAATTTGATGAGGGAATTTACTGCTATAATACACAGATCATTCAAAACACCATAACTCAAGAGTAATCTATGTCGGAGAGATGTTTTAGGAGGTTTAACAGTCATAATGTTCTAGTCAACACTACTGAAGGCTTCTGTGGGAATATAGATAACTAGAAAAATGACTGCACATGATTTCAATGTGTTAGATTTGTTTAGAACACAGCACTTTTTAATTCACAATTCGAATTGGTCAGGAGGATGCTCCACAAAAACATTTTATGGAAGGACTCTCCTTTATCAAAGCTTTGTAACACACCATTGTTGATTATTTCCCGATAATAGCATAATAGCCATTGTTGTACTCCTTACTGACAGCTTGATACAATAAAATAAATGCCAGTGTTCCATTTTTTAATTAAGCTCTCCTGTTTTCAACTTCATTCAGAGTGTAGCACCAGATTCTCTGGCATCAAATCACAGAAAATCCTCAAGAAAGCAGGCGATGTAGTAGGCTCGTGGCTAAAAGACCCAACCGTAGACTCCTCTAAGATCTACTTCTTTAGCGGCTCCAGGAACAACACTCTGCTTCAGTTTGGTTCACTGAAAAGCTTTACAGACTCCAATTCAACCACCAAACACAAGGTCATCCAACTCCCTCGACCATGGAAGGGAACAGGCCATGCTGTCTATGATGGTTTTGTCTACTATCACAAAGCTGACACTCGAAATGAAGTGCTAAAGGTTAGCCTTGTCAACCGCACTGTGGCCGACAGCATGCTTTTGCCCACTGCTGGACGCATACCCACCTATGGGCTCGCCCCTCACACTTTCTTGGACTTTGCTGTAGACGAGATGGGATTATGGGTCATCCATGCAGATCCGGACTTTGGAGGAAATCTTGTGATCACTAAGCTGGACTCCAAAAGTCTATCGGTGGAGCACACATGGGATACAACCTGCAAGAGCCACAATGCAGAAGGTGCCTTCATAGTCTGTGGCACCATGTATGTCGTCTACAACTCGCACTCTGGAGGGCGCTCCAGCATCCAGTGCTTGTTTGATATCCACGACAGCATCTGGACCGAGGAATTGCCTGTGATGTACTTTCCAAAGCGCTACTCCAGTCACTCGAGCATGCACTATCACCCACAAGACAAGCAGATCTATGCCTGGGATGATGGGTACCAAACCCTCTACCAGTTGGATGTAAAGAAGTTGTTAAAGGTCACCTAAATTACAACAACACTAATTAACTCTACCTAGTCAATATGTCTCAATTTAATCATCACATGTTCAGAAAAATGATACTGTACTAAACCTGAGTGATACCATCAAGGAGTGATAATGTATACCTTTATTATGTATCATTCACCTAGGAAAGTGAATGTTGTGTACCATTATAACTTGTTTAAAGTATATAATATTACATTAATGGCCACAGTTGTTGAAATTAGTTCTTAAAGATGCACTACATTCACCATCCTTTATCTTCCTTTCACTTTCCTCTGAAATGTACATACTAAAAGGTACAAAAGATGCCCCCTTGAAGGTACAATTCCTAATGACAACCAATGGTACAATTCAGTGCCTTGTTTTCTGAGACTGTATGGGCTCACAGAAGGTCTACATTTTTGCTTTCTCACACTTTGCCAACACCAATCTGCTAGTAGTATGCATTGAGCTGAGAGAGAGCAAAAAATGTGGAGTTTCTGGAACTCCCCAAAGATTTGATTTGGAAACAATATCTAAGTGATATTTGTAACCCATAGCCACAATGCAAAAAACAAGTTTTTCTGGGGCCCACTAGACTGTATGATGTACCATTCCAGGAATTCACAATGGAAATTATTAAGGCTATGTCAGATGTGTCAAGTTTTCCCTGTGTAGAGGTAAATTACGATGGGTTAGATCTAGGGTGTCTAATCCTATCTGCAAAGGGTCAATGTGTCTAAGGGTTTTCATTCTAACCAAGCAAGATTACACTGAATACAACTCAACAGGCATGTAAACACCAGGTACAGCTGATTGAATAAGTGCAATCTGGTGTGCTCCTGCTTGATTGGACTGAAGACCTGTAGATTGGACTGTAACTCCTGAGTTGTATCACTGTTGGAGAGCTACCTACACTTAAGACTACTTTCTTTGTCATTTTGGGGAATCCCTTAAAGGTTATAAGTAGAATGTCCAAGTAAAACATGGTTAACACCCTATGTAGCATAGCCACCCATTTAGCAACCCCAAGCACCATTTCCATATGATGATGAACTGAATGATTGGTAAATCTTTGTAACAGGGTAGTTTGAATAATAATAATAATAATAATAGAACTCCCACTTCAACATCTTTGGGGAATTTGAAAGTTCTTTTCATTAACGAAGAGGATTGGCAGTGGTGTGCCGGAAAAATCAAGTTTAGCTAGCGAGAGAAGTGAATTATTCACTTGCACCACTGACCTCAACAAACAGGTGACTATACATTGGTGAAACTATTTTACGTTAATGATATTCATTACTTGGAGGCATAACTTTGGATTTCTTCAGTGTGGTATTAGCTAACGTTAGCTAATTATATTAAATTCATAATTCAGTACAATGGAGCTTAATGTTATTTTAGGCTATGACTTTTTTGAAGCCTGCTAGTTGAGAAACAAACATTGCTTAATATTTTGCTCTACCCTAGATTGCCACCACAATAAGGTAATTGGGACAAACCTGGCCGTGCCACTGTAAAAGATGTGACTACGTCCCTGAAGTAGAGTTCAATTTTGGAACGCACACAATTAAATCAGATGTGCTAAAAATAACAGATCACGTGGGTCTAGTTAAGGACAATACATTTTGTGTTGCATTTAACACATGCTGTGTGTATTAGTACATTTCCACACAAAGATGTGTTTAAAAATAACACAACATTAACAGAGATGCGTTGTTTATACTTTTTTCCGTACAATTATGCTAAAATGTAATTTGTTTGTATGATAAAATGATACCAAAATGCTCACAAAATAAACAAACAATTACATGAAATTCAGGTGACGTTTATTAAAACCACTTAAAGATTTGACAGAAGAATTGGAGTTGATGGATCTTCTTACAAATCTCCCTGCCATCTGGGAAGACAGGAGACCCACTCACTTCCATTTGTAAAGCTGGGAAGGAGCAAAAAGAGTGTTGGTTAGTTATTAGCTACAATATATGGACAAGTGCCTTTGGGCTTTAATTGAGAAATTGCGCTACAGAAACCCAAATTGTGTAATAATGTATATGTGACCTCCACTTTCCTAATGAACAAAATGGTACTGTAGACTCACCAGGAAAATGTAGCTAACTTGCAAATATTTGTTTTCCAGCCTTTAGCACCTCACTGCCATTTTTTTAACAACCCAATTAAGTCACCCAACATTACAGACATAAACCCCATCATCGCTTTTTGTCACGTTAACCTTGTGAAGAACATTTGGCCTCAACATTAGCAAGCTAGCTAAGTTCTGTTAGCCACTGACTATCTGCACCTGTTAAATATATGAAATATATGAAGGAACACATATATTTTACATATATAAGGAATTACATCATGGTGAACAGCTGTAATGCTATGTTTATCGTTGCTAAAGTAATGTTAACTACTCAGGTTAGCATCACTCATCCCTAGTGTGATTGGTGACAGCATCCAGCGAGCTAACCCGAACTTAGAGCCTCAGATACGATGCAGACCCAGAGAATTATAGAATAACCTCAGTCCATATTTCACAGCCAACATAAACACAATACACTAGTAGCATAATACCAACAATGAGGAAGCAGTACATGATATTCACTTTTGATGCCGTCACGATAGGTAAAGTTAATTATCACTCGCTGTGTTACTGTTTCAAATGAAAACATTTTAGAGAGCTCCCTGCCTAAATATCACAAACTCAGCCAGGCATTTTCAGCAGCAGTATCACTAAATTATGATGAACTTCCCTGTGGTCATTTGGTTTCCTCAACCTCAGGACTCCAACTCCACGGTCACAATCAAAATATCAAAGCAACGAACATTCACTTCGATGCGAGTTCAGAGTTGGATGATGACGTCAGCACCGTAGTCCATAACATGATTGGACAGTAAATTAACACATGTTGTGTCGGTCACTTGTGTGATTTTTTTTTTCTTCTTTTTTTACCACATTTATTGGAAAATTGAACACTGTCCAGCACTAGTGCAGAAATTTAACAGCCGAGCAATCACTGCCACTGTATCTGCCAAAAAGCACCATATTTATGCATCATCAGACAAGCAAGAGTGCGGTTATACCGAATATCAGCATGGCTGTTCTTCGGCCGTATGCATGAGGTTGTAGGTAATCACAGATGTGCCAATATTTAGTATAACAGCAGGATTATGAGTGCGGCGTTACTTTCATACAACAGTTGTATAATTAATTAAATTTATATTGTGTAACCAGCATTTCGGACACAATTTGGCCAAATAATTTGTTTATTCTTGCTCTGTGAATGAAAATAAATTCCAAAGAAGCCACACTCAGTGATAGCCCATTGGCTAGCTAGCTAACAATGATTTGTGGATTCCTGTTAAAAGTGTATCCTGTGTAACTTGCTTCGCTTCTTCCTTTTTCTTCATATGACTATCTTTCATATTTTAATTCAGAAGTTATCATGACAAACATATAGTTTGCCCTGTCTGTTGATGATGTCGCTAACTCTACTCTAGTACTGTAACTGTTTCAATGGGTCTGTTGATAGAATTGGAATTTTAAATGGTGAACATCCATCCATCCATCCATCTTCAACCGCTTACTCCTTTTCATAGACAGGCAAATTAGTACAAACAGTGAAACCTGCTGGTGTGGTTATACTAAATATAAGCACTCTGCAAATGCCGCTTATCAAATCAAATTAGTGGACCAGAAATAACTGTTGTTTAAGTAGAAATTTATTGTATTTGCTGCAAATGTAAATAATACCTAATGTCTACTGAAGTAATTTATTTGATGAATCAGTTGAAGCAGATTAGATCAGAGAATGTTCAGAAAATTAGAGCCACATGAGCAGAGTTTGTGACCAGTGGACTCAATAAATGGCTGATGAGGTTGCACTAGGTGTACCAATGCAAATAAGGCCCAGTTAGTCCTGCAGGACTGGATTTCAATACAGGGGACTATACTCTATCTACATTTTAACCTGTTAGAGTGGAGTGGAAATTTTCCCTTAGCAACCCATTATTCAGAGCCTGTACTGCCCTCTCCTGTTTAGTCATAGTCATTACAAAAGAGGAAAAATTCCATACATTAAAGAAACTTTACCTATGTTAAGGCAGCAGTATTTGTATTATTTCATGTATAGAAAGGATTCTGATAGTGTGATATTGAGATACTAGATTATATACTTTGAATAAACAGCATTTTGAAATATATATATGGGTTGTTATTTGTTTACTGTGATTATTGATGTCATTCTCTCTCATTACTAAACCCATTCTTGAGTAAATCTAACATAAATCAGATATCAGTCAGGCAAAGTAAATTAACTTGTTCACAATAGGACCTGACCAACTAATTGGCTTGGTGATAAAATTGGCTGATATGGTTCAACAAAATTTTGTGAAAATATTTAAATATTCTACAGGAAACCACATTAATAAATGTGATGCTATTTTGTACAACTTTATTAAATCTCTTATTCATTCTTAAATGATTATGTTTATATAATGCAAGAAATGAGTTTGAGAAACTGACTGAGAAACTTTCTTGTTAAACTACTGATGTCTGTTTCATTTCTGCCCTTAGAAAGTGATATTGGCCAAAGAGTAAACAATCTGAAGGTTTAAGCCTTTGATATATGTTGGTATGGGTTAGGCCCGGGAATGGAAGTCAAGATTTCCATCTCTGACCTTGGCTACGAAAGATATTATAATTGCCTTGTAGATCTCCTGGGGATGCTCGCTATTGTATCTGTGGCTACTTTCGCGATCATCTGTGGCTACTTTCTCTCTGAACAGGAAAATCCTGGCGTCGCACTTTCTGCAGCGGTAGGCCTTTTTCTCCAGGATTTCGGCACAGTACTTGTTGAGCTGACATAATTCATAACTTAAATCCGTATATCTTGCATAACGTAAATCCATATATACTGCCTCCATTTCATCCTTGTTGCAGAAACTCATCTGCCAACAAGTCCACACAGGATCCAGTGAGAACCGAATGCAATCTGAGAGAGAAACAGTTTAAGTGTCAGCTCTGTTCAGTATTACACAAGAGTTACATTTAGGGTTATTAAGTGATTACAGTACAATCACAACTCTTCCGTGCTGCTGATCAGGATTAACAACAATTCTATATTTGCTCAAAATTGTGCCATGCTTTGGAATCGTAATTGTTATCCAGTGATGTCAAATGATCTTTGATCAAACACTTATTTTTATAATCCATCTTTTCATAAGAACGAGTCTATGAAGTATGTTGAGAGAACTAGAATTGTAAATCAACTTTATTATTGGTAAATGGCTCACTTCTATAAGTGCTTTTATCCAAAGCACTTTACACTGTGTCTCATTCACCCATTTACACACACAAACACACACAGTAGCAGATCTGCCATGCAAGGTGCTAACTTGCCATTGGGAGCAACTTTGGGGTTCAGTGTCTTGCCCAAGGACACTTCGGGGCTGGGAATCGAACCGACAACTCTACGATTTGTGGACAACCCGCTCTACCACCTGAGCCACAGCCGTATTATTACCAGTAATACATCAGTTCAATAGCACAGAAAAACCCAAACAAACATACTTTTCATCCTGTTCCATCGGCAAAATACAGAATATTGTCTTCAACCTTTCTCAATCTCTCTTGAAACGTCAATATGCTTTCAAATTCCAAAAAAGGATTTCCTATTGCAGAACAAAAGTCACAGCAAAAGTGATTGTTGACCCAGGCGAACAGCAAGTGGTAAGTGTTCCTTTCTGGATTTTTTAATGGAAACTAGTTTTTAGCACCGATTGGCAGATAGAAGCGGTAACTGTACTTCCTTGTTGCTTGGAGATGTATACACGTTGCTAGATTAAAGCTAACTCCGGTATTCATATTCGGTCGGGAGTCGCTCGTTCACGCGACTACTCTTTATTTTGCTGATTAAAGAGGAATGCTCAGCTGTGAAACACAGCAATATTTAATAATTAAGAAACGCTGAGGTGGAAGCGTCAGCGTCAGCCCTTGTCGTGTGAAGACCGAGCTCTTGTAAAGACCTGTGAGTCTACCTGCGCGAGTCCACTGAGCAAGGACACTGGCAAGACATCACTCGCGCTGCTAAGTATACTTTTTCTCCCTTTATTATTCTTGCTGTCTACCTGTTTACACCCACTAACATGTGTCATCAGTCTATTCCTGTTATTTGCCACAGGCACAGACTGCGGCATACTCCCAGAAACGTACGCAACATGGACAACCTATGCTCTCTGAATGTGGCCTCTGCAGATTCCCTCTCATTCTCAGTCGGACTTTGGAACTGCCAATCTGCTGTCAACAAGGCAGATTTCATTCTTGCCTTTGCAACGCCCTCCAACCTCAGCGTACTGGTTCTAGCTGAGACCTGGATCCATGCTGAGAACACTGCCACACCCGCTGCCCTAGCCTCCAACTTCAACTTCTCCCATACCTCAAGTGGTAAAGGTTTGTTTCTCTCCAAAAAATGGAAATTTACCTGTCATTCTCCCCCATGCTCATACACTTCCTTTGAATATCATTGTTACAGTCACTAACCCTGCCAAAATGCACTTTCTTGTTGTTTACCTTCCTCCAGGTCAACTGGGGAAGTTCATCGATGAACTTGACACACTACTGTCCACCATCCCAGATGATGGAACTCCTCTTCTTGTCCTTGGCGATTTCAACATTCATGTAGACAAGCCACATGCAGCTGACTTTCTTGCTCTCTCACATTTGACCTCAAGCAGTTCACCACACCAGCAACCCACAAAGCTGGCAAACAACTCAACCTCACGTAATTGCACCACACACAATCTTCTCATTACTCCTCTCCACACCTCTGACC
>JAFFST010045621.1:0-14916 GCA_022414735.1 Noturus placidus | reverse complement strand
GGGGGGGGGGGGTGGTTTTGTTCTGTTTATTTGCTGTATATGTTTGAGTTGAAAATGTTAATAAAAAAAACCTTGATCAAAAGAAAAAATAGAACTGAACGCATTTACATCTGATTGACATCGCCAGGATAATACACTTACTTTTGAGGCTTAAAGGTTGAAAGAGGCAGCAAGGAGTAGAGTTTGGTTGACCTATCATATGACACAATCCCTGGGTTATCCATCAACAACTTTTCAGCTACACGCACTGTCTCTCCATTCACTGTCACAGAGAGAAGCAGAATATTTTTAACAGTTAATAAAATAATGTTTAGAGAACACTAAAATAACGGTGTAGGAAAACACTCCTTACCACTGCAACGTTCTTCTCTCAAAGGGCTCTCCTTAAACTTGCACTTGATTCTTCCTGTAGCTACGCCTATAGAGATACTCCTATGGGACACAAACAGGACTAGTCGAAATGCTCCATGTGTGCAAGTGTGTCAAATGATAATGAGGAGTTTGTTTAGAACACATCATGCTGTGACTTACGAAACACTATCAATTTGTTGGCAGCAAGTGTCATGTATCCGGAAGGCAGCCTGCAGTAGTTGAGCAGTCTTATCCTGTCTCTTATCCCCAGGTAAGCCAACGGCACACACAAATATACAGCCCTGAAATCACATGACAGATCCAGAGAAATGACTGCGTATGATGTTCCCATTCCGCTGTACAGTGGTAAAAATGGCAGGTGTGAGTTTTCTCTGAAGGCTGATTAAACTTGAACTTATTATTAATAGGTAAGAATTTCATCATGAACATAAAACTGTAATTGTAGTTGTGACGGTATGTTCATTTATTCTTTAAACTCTGTAACACCATCAACTGTTTACCCAGCTAAATATCTGTTACGGACACAAATGTTAATAATAATAATAATAGTTAGATTTCCATTTCTGTCTTCAGATCTCCATCAGCCCTTTCAGCCTGTTCTACTATTACTTCTATTGACTTTAGTTCTGTGCTTAGAAAATGTGCTTTACCACAGAGAGTTCAGGCACTTGGAGAGTCAGAATGAGCACACATACTGACACATGTGAATGTTCACAGAGTTTATTCATGCAAACCAAGAGTATTTATACACACTGATATGAAGCAGTGCGTGGACGGTTTCACTGGTCCAGGTGTCAGACAGATTAAAAAAAAAACAACAAACAGACACACAGCACATAGTCATAATACAAAATAAGTCCTGTGTCATGTTGACACAGAAATACATAATGATATAATCAAGGATAGCAGTTGATCAGCTTATTCAAAGAGGTAATTAAATGTATACATTCATCATGGGTATTTGATAGCAGTTCATAATATAAGAGGGTACATGGTATAAGAGAATTTACTTTCAACAACAACAATAATATTTAAAATATAGTAACCAAGAAGACCTGGAAAACATACCTCTTCAAAAAAGAAAACATTGCAGATTTTCCCACGGCACCTGAACATCTGCTCTGCAATAGTTTTGCTGACTTCTTGATGACCGAATCTCAGATCCGTCCGAGTAAGCACAAATTGCAGACACACAAACATGATGGTGCTGGGCCATATCTCTGGCAGGTCAGGATTGGGGGCTTCACATTGCCACATTTGACGTATCTAATAGAAGAAAAATAAACAAATCCGTCCCATTCCCCACGTACACTTCTGGCGTTAGTGCAAGAATATGTACTGTACGACCATATAAGGTACTCATTCTGATATATTATTGCCTCAAATAGTACTTGCCTTGTTCTGGGCATTTTCAATCATAAACTCACGGATGAAGGTTTCTCTCTCCTCATTTGTTAATAGGTATGCTATTGTGTTTTCTAAAGAAATAAAACATGTAAATTGATTTATGTAACAATAGAAATTTACGTGTTAAAAGCTATGTGAAAAAAGTGCCTTACTCTTCACATGAACGCGAATGTTGAAACGGTGTAGGTCATCCACTGAGATACTTTGCTGTTCCGTGCATCGCAACTGATATCAACATTTACATCATTAAGTTAATCTTTAGTTGAACTGAAGGGAAAGGGAATTTAAAGGAAAGGGAATTCAGAAAAGTCTGCTAGATGAGGTTTAAGACCAACCTTGACAGCTTCTTCATTTTTTATTTTTTTGACAGTAAGCTTTTGTCTGTCACAGCGCCGCCATGCTTCAGGGCACAGAATGATGACGAAATGCTTCAGCAGCACTTTAACCGATTTTATCTCTTTTACAGCCGGGCCAGTGATAGCACAAACCTGACTCTTTTTAACTCCTAGTCTCAGTTTGGTGAACTCCCCAGCTGATAATGCTACCACAAACAAGAACAACATGTAAATATTCTATCAAATAAAAAGACACTAAATTATGCATGTAGAACTAAATAAGCACCTATTTTGATAGTTCTCTCATATATAGAGTCTTTCTTTCGGAGTTTACACACTTCCAGAATTATGAAACCACATTGGACAACATGAGATATGAGGTCACTCATCTGCATGTTCTCCTCCACCCACTCAGCCAGAATCACATTGTCTGCAGGCAAGATGTACTGTATGTAACATTGATGTACTGTCATGTACGCAAATATGTTTTGTAACATAACTTTCCAGAGTAAAATAAAGATACCTGTGTAATGCAATATGTAACCGCCTGCATCACGGATAGCTGTAGTGTGGTTCAAACAGACATTACAATCTGCTCAGTTCAAAATGTACCGAGAAATTAGTGCAGGGAAAAAATTCATAACTTACATGGAACTACATGGGAGAATAGCGTTTGGTAGGATGCTGTAAAGAAAAATGACAAGAATAAGAAAACAAGAGTACTCCAGCAAAATACATTTAGTACAAAAACACACAGTCTAAAACTAATTAGTCTAAAATGGTGGTATTTTCCTTCTAAATAAATAATAGGATAAATCTACCATCCACTGCTCTTACTGAAATTAGCACCTGTTCTTTGCCATTTTTCGGTGCTAAATATTAAATTACTATTTATATTCAAATATGTTCATATAGTCAAGTTATGTACTATAGTAAGTAGTGACGATGTAAACAAATAGTTTATGAAAACTGATTGTTGCTCTTGGGAAGATAGTTGAGCATAAGCACACAGCATAAGTGAACAGAAGTGATTAAGATCCCCCTCCACCAGAATCACCGGTTAGAATTATAGCTACATGATATTTGTGCAGTCAATAAAATATTTACACATAAAACATGTAACCAATTGGACAGCCAGGGTGGCCTGCTCACTGACCGTCAGTACACAAGTACAGCAAAACACCAGTCTTGACTTCTGCAGCAGTAATTCCCTTTGATGATAAAACTCTGTACAACTCAGAACGACTTATTCCTGAGTTTAAAATGCAAGCAGCATTGAAATCCATGTCTACATTTTCGTTTCGCACAAACTCACAGTTAATGCAACCAGCAACTGTAGAATAACAAACTCTTCTCAAGACAACAAGCAGTTCATTTCTGAACACTTACACAATCTAAATTCCTCTTCTCCCTTCTACATTCCACTTCTCTATATTCCTGTTCTATATTCTATATTCCTCCACCAATCTATATTCCTCTTCTCGTGGTGACGTCACAGACCAGAGACACGTCCGGCTTTCTTAAAGCCCCGTTTTATTCACAGCTCCAGTATTTACCTTCAATCGCCTCTAGATGGCGCCTAAGCGCAATGATATTTTACTGGAGAAATAAATGAACGTAATATGAATCCATCCATCTTCAACCGCTTACTCCTTTTCAGGGTCACGGGGCAACCTGGAGCTTATCCCAGGAGGCATCGGGCACAAGGCGGGGTACACCCTGCCAGTCCATCGCAAGGCACAATCACATACATACTCACACACATTCATACACGCCAATCAGCCTAACATGCATGTCTTACATATATGGAATATATGGAAGTGCCTTTGGGCTTTAATTGAGAAATTGCGCTATAGAAACCCAAATTTTGTATATGTGACCTCCACTTTCCTAATGAACAAAATGGTACTGTAGACTCACCAGGAAAATGTAGCTAACTTGCAAATATTTGTTTTCCAGCCTTTAGCACCTCACTGCAATTTTTTTAAACAACCCAATTAAGTCACAAAACATTACAGACATAAACCCCATCATCTCTTTTTGTCACGTTAACCTTGTGAAGAACATTTGGCCTCAACATTAGCAAGCTAGCTAAGTTCTGTTAGCCACTGACTATCTGCACCTGTTAAATATATGAAATATATGAAGGAACACAGCCCTAACCCATCTTCCTAATGCTAATTACTACAGCTTGCCTTGGCCAAATGAATTGTTAAATGTAAGTAACATTAACCCACTCTCTGTATTACATCTTGGTGAACAGCTGTAATGCTATGTTTATCGTTGCTAAAGTAATGTTAACTACTCAGGTTAGCATCACTCATCCCTAGTGTGATTGGTGACAGCATCCAGCAAGCTAACCCGAACTTAGAGCCTCAGATACGATGCAGACCCAGAGAATTATATAGAATAACCTCAGTCCATATTTCACAGCCAACATAAACACAATACACTAGTAGCATAATGCAAACAATGAGGAAGCAGTACATGATATTCACTTTTGATGCCGTCACGATAGTTAAAGTTAATTATCACTCGCTGTGTTACTGTTTCAAATGAAAACATTTTAGAGAGCTCCCTGCCTAAATATCACAAACTCAGCCAGGCATTTTCAGCAGCAGTATCACTAAATTATGATGAACTTCCCTGTGGTCATTTGGTTTCCTCAACCTCAGGACTCCAACTCCACGGTCACAATCAAAATATCAAAGCAACGAACATTCACGCCGATGCGAGTTCAGAGTTGGATGATGACGTCAGCACCGTAGTCCATAACATGATTGGACAGTAATTTAACACATGTTGTGTCGGTCACTTGTGTGATTTTTTTTCTTCTTTTTTTACCACATTTATTGGAAAATTGAACACTGTCCAGCACTAGTGCAGAAATTTAACAGCCGAGCAATCACTGCCACTGTATCTGCCAAAAAGCACCATATTTATGCATCATCAGACAAGCAAGAGTGCGGTTATACCGAATATCAGCATGGCTGTTCTTCGGCCGTATGCATGAGGTTGTAGGTAATCACAGATGTGCCGATATTTAGTATAACAGCAGGATTATGAGTGCGGCGTTACTTTCATACAACAGTTGTATAATTCATTACATTTATATTGTGTAACCAGCATTTCGGACACAATTTGGCCAAATAATTTGTTTATTCTTGCTCTGTGAATGAAAATAAATTCCAAAGAAGCCACACTCAGTGATAGCCCATTGGCTAGCTAGCTAACAATGATTTGTGGATTCCTGTTAAAAGTGTATCCTGTGTAACTTGCTTCGATTCTTCCTTTTTCTTCATATGACTTTCATATTTTAATTTAGAAGTTATCATGACAAACATATAGTTTGCACTATCTGTTGATGATGTCGCTAACTCTACTCTCTAACTCAATGGGTCTGTTGATAGAATTGGAATTTTAAATGGTGAACACAGACAGGCAAATTAGTACAAACCATGAAACCTGCCGGTGTGGTTATACTAAATATAAACACTCTGCAAATGCCGCTTATCAAATCAAATTAGTGGACCAGAAATAACTGTTGTTTAAGTAGAAATTTATTGTATTTGCTGCAAATGTAAATAATACCTAATGTCTACTGAAGAAATTTATTTGATGAACCAGTTGAAGCAGATTAGATCAGAGAATGTTCAGAAAATTAGAGCCACATGAGCAGAGTTTGTGACCAGTGGACTCAATAAATGGCTGATGAGGTTGCACTAGGTGTGCCAATGCAAATAAGGCCCAGTTAGTCCTGCAGGACTGGATTTCAATACAGGGGACTATACTCTATCTACATTTTAACTGGAGTGGAAATTTTCCCTTAGCAACCCATTATTCAGAGCCTGTACTGCCCTCTCCTGTTTAGTCATAGTCATTACAAAAGAGGAAAAATTCCATACATTAAAGAAACTTTACCTATGTTAAGGCAGCAGTATTTGTAATCTTTCATATAAAGAAAGGATTCTGATAGTGTGATGATATTGAGATACTAGATTATATACTATGAATAAACAGCATTTTGAAATATATATTTGTTGTTATTATTTGTTTAATGTGATTATTGATGTCATTCTCTCTCATTACTAAACCCATTCTTGAGTAAATCTAACATAAATCAGATATCAGTCAGGCAAAGTAAATTAACTTGTTCACAATAGGACCTGACCAACTAATTGGCTTGGTGATAAAATTGGCTGATATGGTTCAACAAAATTATTTGTGAAAATATTTAAATATTCTACAAGAAACCACATTAATAAATGTAATGCTATTTTGTACAACTTTATTAAATCTCTTATTCATTCTTAAATGATTATGTTTATATAATGCAAGAAATGAGTTTGAGAAACTGACTGAGAAACTTTCTTGTTAAACTACTGATGTCGGTTTCATTTCTGCCCATACAAAGTGATATTGGCCAAAGAGTAAACAAGCTGAAGGTTTAAGCCTTTGATATATGTTGGTATGGGTTAGGCCCGGGAATGGAAGTCAAGATGTCAATCTCTGACCTTGGCTACGAAAGATATTATAATTGCCTTGTAGATCTCCTGGGGATGCTCGCTATTGTATCTGTGGCTACTTTCGCTATCATCTGTGTCTACTTTCTCTCTGAACAGGAAAATCCTGGCGTCGCACTTTCTGCAGCGGTAGGCCTTTTTCTCCAGGATTTCGGCACAGTACTTGTTGAGCTGACATAATTCATAACTTAAATCCGTATATCTTGCATAACGTAAATCCATATATACTGCCTCCATTTCATCCTTGTTGCAGAAACTCATCTGCCGACAAGTCCACAGAGGATACATTTAGGGTTATTAAGTGATTACAGTACAATCACAACTATTCCGTGCTGCTGATCAGGATTAACGACAATTCTTTATTTTCTCAAAATTATGCCATGCTTTGGAATCGTAATTGTTCTCCAGTGATGTCAAATGATCTTTGATCAAACATTCATTTTTATAATCCATCTTTTCATAACAACGAGTAAATGAAGTATGATGAGAGAACTAGAATTGTAAATCAACTTTATTATTGGTAAATGGCGCACTTCTATAAGCGCTTTTATCCAAAGCGCTTTACACTGTGTCTCATTCACCCATTTACACACACAAACACACACAGTAGCAGATCTGCCATGCAAGGTGCTAACTTGCCATTGGGAGCAACTTTGGGGTTCAGTGTCTTGCCCAAGGACACTTCGGGGCTGGGAATCAAACCGCCAACCCTACGATTTGTGGACAACCCGCTCTACCACCTGAGCCACAGCCGTATTATTACCAGTAATACATCAGTTCAATAGCACAGAAAAACCCAAACAAACATACTTTTCATCCTGTTCCATCGGCAAAATACAGAATATTGTCTTCAACCTTTCCCTATCTCTCTTGAAACGTCAATATGCTTTCAAATTCCAAAAAAAGATTTCCCATTGCAGAACAAAAGTCACAGCAAAAGTGATTGTTGACCCAGGCGAACAGCAAGTGGTAAGTGTTCCTTTCTGGATTTTTTAATGGAAACTAGTTTTTAGCACCGATTGGCAGATAGAAACTGTAACTGTACTTCCTTGTTGCTTGGAGATGTATACACGCTGCTAGATTAAAGCTAACTCAGGTATTCATATTCGGTTTCGGTCGGGAGTCGCTCGTTCACGCGACTACTCTTTATTTTGCTGATTAAAGAGGAATGCTCAGCTGTGAAACACAGCAATATTTAATAATTAAGAAACGCTGAGGCGGAAGCGTCCTTGCTTGTCCTTGGCGATTTCAACATTCATGTAGACAAGCCACATGCAGCTGACTTTCTTGCTCTCTCACATTTGACCTCAAGCAGTTCACCACACCAGCAACCCACAAAGCTGGCAAACAACTCGACCTCATCCTCACACGTAATTGCACCACACACAATCTTCTCATTACTCCTATCCACACCTCTGACCATTTCTTTATCCAGTTCTCTATTACTCTCCCTTCACCCCCTTCACTGTCTCAACCCTCTATCACTTTTCGGCACAATCTTCGCTCCCTTTACCCCCTCTCATTTCTCCTCCATTGTCACAACCTTACTTCCCTCTGATAGCCACCTCTCCTCTCTC
The DNA here is from genome assembly GCA_022414735.1 of Noturus placidus. Lineage (NCBI taxonomy): Eukaryota > Metazoa > Chordata > Actinopteri > Siluriformes > Ictaluridae > Noturus > Noturus placidus. The sequence continues at coordinate 6,702 of JAFFST010045621.1, read as the reverse complement.
GGAAATCTAACAACCCAACTGACCTAACCAATTACCAGACAATTCTCTCTTCTTTTTCCAACAGCATCTCCACTGCTAAAGCCACATACTACCAAGAGAAGATTGGCAGTTCTCCCACTTTGCCACTTTCTTTTCCAACAAGGTCACATCAACCAGTTCTCAACCCCAGACATGCATAGACCAGCTCGTCCTTCATGTAACTCCCAACTGACTTCCTTCTCTCCCCACTCAGAAACTGATGTCTCTAAACTCCTCCTTTCTAGCTGTCCCACAACCTGTCCTCTTGACCTTATCCCTTGTCACCTTCTCTCCCACACTATTACCTGCACTCATACACATTTTTAACACATCCCTCTCTACTGGCACATACCCTACCTCATTTAAGCAGGCCCGGGTCACCCTACTGCTTAAAAAACCATCACTTAACCCTACTGTAGTTGACAACTACAGACCTGTTTCCTTCCTCCCTTTCTTTCCAAAACTCTTGAAAGAGCCATTTTTAATCAACTCTCCAAATTTCTCACACAGAACAATCTCCTGGACACCAAGCTGTCTGGTTTCAAGAGCAATCACTCCACGAAGGCTGCTCTGCTTCTCGTCACTGAAGTCTTACTACTAGCAAGAGCAACCTCTAAATCATCTGTCCTCATCCTAATTAACCTTTCTTCTGCTTTCGACACTGTGAACCATCAGATCCTCATGTGAACTCTCTCCAGCCTGGGCATCATTGGAACGGTTCTGTGCTGGGTCGAATCCCATCTCTCTGACAGATCTTTCAAGGTATCATGGAGGGGAGGTATTTCTGAAATTCAGCAACTCACAACTGGCATTCCACAGGGGTCAGCTCTGTGTCCACTTCTCTTTTCTATCTACACTACATATCTAGGGCAGGTGATTGAGTCTCATGGCTTCTCATATCATTGCTTTGCTGATGACACCGATCTCTATTTGTCCCTCCATCCTGATGATCCATCCGTCTCTGCAAGCATCTCTGCTTGCCTGTCAGACATCTCAGTCTGGATGAGGGAACACCACCTTAAGCTCAACCTGGCAAAATCTGAGCTTCTTGTCATCCCAGCCTGTTCCTCAATCAACCACCACCTCACTGTACAGTTCGGCTCAACCACACTCAAGCCAACCAGGATGGCCAGGAAACTTGGGGTGACTCTTGATGACAGCTTGACCTTTACAGACCACATCTCAAAAACTGCACGGTCCTATAGATCCATCCTGTACAACATCAAGAAAATCCGACCCTACCACACCGAACAGGCCACACAGATACTAGTCCAGGCTCTTGTTATCTTAAAACTGGACTACTGTAACTCACTACTTTCGGGCCTCCCAGCCAGCTCCATCAAACCCCTGCAGATGTTTCAGAATGCTGCAGCACGCCTTGTCTTAAACCAGCCCAAGAGAACCCATATCACACCCCTCTTCATCTCCCTCCACTGGCTTACTGTAACTGCCCGCATCAAATTCAAGGCCTTGATGCTCACCTACAGTCTTGAACAGTCTTCCATTTAGTGTTCGGGATTCAGACACAGTCTCAGTGTTTAAGTCTAGGCTTAAACCTTATTTATTCACTCTAGCCTACCCTGACTAGACTTTCTATTATGCTAAATCCCAGTCTTAACAATCTTTTCTCTCCCTCTGCTGAGCTACACATGAGTTTATGGAGATCTTGGAGATCCTGGTCCTTTCTGCTCTCCGGACCTGCATGATCGGTCTCGGAGGTCCTACTTCTGGATGGAGCTCTCATCTACTCCAAATCCAGATTGCTGGGACAAAGGCTCCTTCTAAGCCAAACAGATAACATATATATATCAACAATTGTCTCTTTAAGAATATCTGTTGTTACCCAGATGAGGATGGGTTCCCTTCTGAGTCTGGTTCCTCTCAAGGTTTCTTCCTCTTAAACATCTTAGGGAGTTTTTCCTTGCCATTGTCGCCACTCAGTGTCTTGCTCAGTTGGGATAATTTCTCACTTTTACTGTGTGTATACTGTGTTTTTATTCCTGTAAAGCTGCTTTGAGACAATGTCTGTTGTAAAAAGCGCTATACAAATAAAATTGAATTGAACCTACAAGACCTTGTCTGGAACAGCACCCTCCTACCTTAACTCTCTCTTGAAGGCTTATGTTCCCACATGCAATCTGCAATCGATTAGCAATCGACGTTTAGTAATTCCTACTCAACGTGGCTCAAGGTCCCTTTCCAGAACATTCACACTAACTGTTCTTCAGTGGTGGAATGAACTTCCTACCTCAATCCGGACTGCAGAATCTCTCACCAAAAAACAGCCAAAGACCCACCTCTTCCGTGAACACTAAACCAACTCATAAGAAAAGAAAAACTTGCACTTACACCTCTACTCTGCTCACTTTGCTTTTTCTAGAACTCAATTAATAGATTTTCTATAGTAGCACTACTTGTATTGTTCTCTGCTTGATATCACTTTTCTTGTATCTCTCATTTGTAAGTCGCTTTGGATAAAAGCGTCTGCCAAATGAATACATGTAAATGTAAATGTAACAAAAGTCGTTTGAACACATTGACTAAATTGCAATCATTTCCAACATTGATTTTCTGTTTCCTACTTACATTTTTGCCTGGCCCAATAGAAAGTTTATCAAATGGCCCTTCATTAATCAAAACATATTTATCCTGTACAGAATTATTTAAAACAGATAAGAATCATTAGCAGCCATAACACCAAGCAAAATGCTACACTGCAGACCTCCAACAACTTGGCTTGTAGTCCATGAGCACACTCCATTGGTTTAAAATCTGAAGTTCCACATACATGAATCCTCCAAGGAGTGTTAAAATATATCAGACTTTAATTTTTTTAACTCATTTACACATATTTAATATAATGATTAGCCTCCGATTGATGTTAAACTCCAGTCAGTTAAATTACTTGAAACTGCTAATGGACAATTAATTATGGGCACATTTATTCATTTTTGTCCAAGCCATGTTTCAGAAGATAAATCCAAAAACGCTCCATTGATCAGAGGCTCCTTCAGGAAACAATACATAATTTGTAGACCTTGAGAATTTAATCACACTCTAGGCTCTTTGAACACTCATAAAAATTGGAAACTACTTTAATATTGACCCTTTTACAGTCAGGCCAAAAGAAATTCTTCCCAAAACTTAATCCCCCAATCACACTTACAAGGAGGCAAGCTATTTGTGCCCATGATAAATTCTGATACAATTTCTTAAACTGCAATCTAAAAGCAGCTCTTCAGGTTTGCAACATGTATTAACCCTTGACCCACTTCCTCTAATGGCAAATACAGCACACTGTTTGGAATCCAATGTAGTTTTCCCACAAAAAAATAGTTTGAACTTTTTCAGGAAGACCCACTGAAGGCTCCAAAACTGCCAAATAATGCCACAAAACAGATGCAACTAAATTATTGATAAGAATTCTCCCCCTACAGGAAATCTTTTGGCAAAAAAACATTTCCACGTTCCAATTCGTCCTTGCGAATCTGTAAGGTAATACAATCATCATGCATATACTTTGTCCATATGTATGATCTGCCCAAACACTTTCAACCTAGTGTACCAGGCCTATGGCAGACTGTCCTTTATGACTTTGTGAAGTATAAAATAAGTTTTCCATATATCAAGCGTTTGTTCTCTGTTCATGTGTTATTGTTTTGATCTTGTTCTTGGTTCTGGTTTTGCCTCGTTTATGCCTGTTTGCCAATCACCTGACCCATTTCCTGGTTTGTGACGACGCAATTGTCTGATGATTTGAATTTGCCTGCCTCCCTTCAAATAAAAGCTCTTATCTGCACCTGCGTCCATTATAAATTCCATTACGTTTATTACATGACAACAACTGACAAATCACAGAACTCTGAGCCTGAAAACTCCTCTGCACCAAGTTCTCCCTCCTCTAATTCTGAACATTGACATTGATTTTTTTTTCTTCCATTTCCCATCTATTAAATTTCCTCTTAGTTGCTGGCATAAAAACTGCCTTATCCTCCCTGAAAGGAGGAAAAGAACAAGCCTGCATTATTTACATCTATACCAACATTGTACTGTTTCCCCACATATTTTTCATTCAATTTCATTCAACACATCTTTCTTTGTTCCTTTCTTCTACTTCCTGCACTTGCCTCAACACGATTAATCACCGTTTCCCCATCATCAACTTTTTCTTCACTATCTTTACGACTTTTAACTTCCTGTCAGCATTAAAACCTTGAGGTTGTGTTTCTTTATCAAGACAAGAATGCATCAAATCCCCTTATTTACCACACAAAACATTTTACTTTCAGTAATTTAAACTAAAAAAAAAACCACGTAATCAAAATGATCAACCTTAAACTTGAGAGCGATATTCAAATCCCCTGTTATTCCTCAAAATCACGTGTATTTGTTTCCTAAACAAAACCACATGTTATCAATGGAGACTCACAATCTAAAGCTATTTGTCTATATCCCTCCTGACAAATATTCAATACTTTTGGAAAATCCAAGAAAAAGACAAAAGTATAACAAGCCATTAAAGTTGAAGGGAAAAATCAAAATCACAGCCACTCAAAATCTCTTACCTTCAAAGGCAAATTCATAACTTACATGCGACTACTTCTGCCGACCTGTGGGTGAAGAGCCATGTCAAGTATACTGTAAAAGAAAAATGACAAGAATAAGAAAACATGAGTACTCCAGCAAAATACATTTAGTACAAAAACACAGAGTCTAACACTAATTAGTCTAAAATGGTGATATTTTCCTGGTAACTAAATAATAGGATAAATCTACCATCCACTGCTCTTACTGAAATTACCACCTGTTCTTGGCCATTTTTAGGCGCTAAATAAGTATGTTTACCTCACAATTGTTTTGGTGTTGCAATGTTTTGTTATATTTAGTTTTCTCTTGCTCATTTGAGCCATGCATTCATACTCCTTTCTCTGTAGCATAGCTAACCATGGTGGACACTACAGAAGGACAACACAGAGGAAAGGACAGACAAAATGCTTGACATGCTTTTCAGTTTTTTAGAAATGTATTTATAAATCCATTGCTGTAAATAAGTGAATAGCAAAAGTCAAAATATATAAATATACGTGATTGTGTATGAACACGTGTTTTAAGTTTTTGTTTTTAGGTTTAATTTAATTTCACATTTCATTTATTTTCAATGGATTTTCTAAGACAACACACTTAACATCCTGGTGCTGCTGCTAGTCCATCAACCCATCGTGCAGTGAGTTGACAATCACTGATAGGCTCCTGTCTCTTGTATTATCTGAAAGTCATAAAGATGACATTAGTGATTGCCCTAGACCAACTTCCAAGTTTAAGAACATAAAAATATGAATTAAAAACAGGTAGGTAACGCTAATTGACCACACCGAGCATTGAATATTAGTGGATTTTATTATTTATTATTACATCAATGTTGTAAACTATATATACACATACTGCATACACATGTCAGTGTTTTATATATTTTACCCAAGCTTCTCTTACACCAATATGGATGGAAAATAAATTAGTTAAATTACTCCAATTAATTTATCTCTAAATGAAATCCATGACCTTCTAGCTATCAGTAGAACATTGCTAAGCTTGAGCAAACTAACAGTGACAAATCCTTTTTATTTGTCCTATATCCCAAAATATTGTTTCAGTGGTAATCAATGTTATTATACTTTTGCATTTTTCATTAGTTTTTATTGAGTTTTGACTAGGTTTTCAAATTCAGTTTAGTTTTAATTTGTTTTTAAAAGTGGGTTTGCTAGTTTAATTTCTATTTTTTTGAAAATGCTTAATTTTAGTTTAGTTTTTATTAGTTTTAGTCTTTTGTAATATGGGGTATTTGTCAAGGCCAGAAAAAGTATCGTGTAATAAAAACATTTTAGAAAAATTTATTCAACAATAACACCAGTACATAAAATGTACATATGTGCACAAATAAGCTGACACACCCATGAAAGATGCTGTTAATCCTCTCTTGCTCCAATCATCTACACACAGCCTCAGCTTCCTCACATCCTCAATGATCTCTTCATTTCTGCTTTGCCCCATCCATCTTATCCCCAATAGGACTGTTGACTCTTGCAGCTCCAAGTGTTTTGAACTTGGTTCGAGTAAAGTGGAGAATTTTTAGAAACAGTGAAAGCACTGCTACAGTGTAAAGCACTGCTGTAGTGTTCTCTGTCCTGCGGGAGTCTCCGCCATGATGCCTAGTCCTGTACCGGGGTTAGCTTCTGTTTCGGGGGAAGGGGGCGTGGTGTTCTCCTTTACCTTATTAAAGTAAACTAGGCTAGCCTCCTTGAGCGCGCTTCTCAAAATTTTCCCTTTAATAAATTGTGCACATATTTCACCACCTTCCACTGCAAGGCACTTGCTTTTATCTGACACACAGTCATATATAAAGTAATCCCAAACAGGATTAGCGCCATGATACCAGGCGAGGAGCCTGGACTATGCTGTGTTCAATTTGACACGGAAAGTCGTAATTTCCGAGTTCCCAGTCGGAAATGTCAACTCTGAAAGATATTGACAAAGACGAAAACTACCCCTTCACCACACAGACTCATCTCTCTCTCTCTTCCCTTCACCACACAGACTCAGCTCTCTCTCTCTCCTCGTCTTCACCACACAGACTCAGCTCTCTCTCTCTCCTCCCCTTCACCACACAGACTCAGCTCTCTCTCTCTC
>JAFFST010045620.1:126715-143455 GCA_022414735.1 Noturus placidus | reverse complement strand
ATGCAAGGTGCTAGCTTGCCATCGGGGGCAACTTAGGGTTCAGTGTCTTGCCCATGGACACTTCGGCATGGGATCACCCGGGCCAGGATTCGAACCACCATCCACACAATTAGTGGACAACCTGCTCTACCGACTGAGCCACAGTCGCCCTAGGGGACCCAACTAGGGGCCCCAACTAGGGGCTGTAGATTTAACCTTATTTCTAAGAGTGTACTAAAACTATTGAACATCATACAGCCCAGTAACTGCCACGTTTATGTTAAGTCATCAGTACTTTCAATCATAACCAATGATTTCACTATGTTTTTACATTCTCTAATGGCTGCTCTAATATTTACCTGTGTGTCCTGAGCACACCATGTACTCTATACATCACAGTAATCCCTCTATATCACTTTCTATATCACAGTATATCTATGTACAATGCGTACGTCACACAGTATTCAGTAGTTCTCCTTCATTTATTGTTTACCTGTCCTGACATCTCTGTGCTTGCCACAGGATCTGACCTCTCTGAAGATCAATATAACAGTCACTGGCAGCACAGTACCTGCAGCATTCAGGTTTCTTGAGCGGTTTATGGTGTAACAGGACAGCAGGAGAGAAGGGAGGCTGAGTCAGCCGCTGCACTCCGACTGGTGCTATGGAAGTGTGTCGGAAGCGATCTGTCACATCTGGGCCTGTCAGATTGAATCAGAGATGCAGAGGTGAATGTTAACGCACACGAATACTCATGCAGCAGGGCACAGCAACTCACAAGTCACATACATACAGAGAGAGAGAGAGAGAGAGAGAGAGAGAGAGAGAGAGAGAGAGAGAGACAGACAGACAGACAGACAGACAGACAGACAGACCTCTCTCTCTCTCTCTCTCTCTCTCTGGCCTGGAGTTATGTATACACACATACATTCGCCAGTTTGCACATGACCCATATTAAAAACAATGTGTCACTGGACAGATATGTTTCCTATTAGGGGTTTCACAGCACTGAGAAGTCAATACGGGGCGGCTGTGGCTCAGTTGGTAGAGCGGGTTGTCCACTAATCCACTAACCGTGGGGTTGGCGGTTCGAATCCCGGCCTGGGTGACTCCACATGCCGAAGTGTCCTTGGGCAAGACACTGAACCCTAAGTTGCCCCCAATGGCAAGCTGGCACCTTGCATGGCAGCTCTGCTACCATTGGTGTGTGAATGTGATCTCATTAGTAAGTCGCTTGTAAATGTAAAAATGATATTTCTGTAAAGCTGCTTTGAGACAATTTAAAAAAGCGCTATACAAATTGATAATTAATACTTATGCAATCACAACTTTCAGGTTTTCATTTTGCAAAGTATATAGATCAAGTATATTGATTGATACATTTCATTGACTATTTTTTTTGTGATCCCAACTGAATCCACTTCAGCTCCAGGTTGTAACACTACAAAATGTAGGAAACGTCTAAATACTTATTCAAGACACTATACTTAAAAATATTGTTATTTTATTTTTTTAGCTGGTCAGTCCATGTTTTATTTTTTTTACAATTTGGTCTATAGATTTGATTAGTTTACTTTTGATACAAAACCGTATGAAAAGTTTAAAATACACAAAACTTCTATTGGCTTTGTGTAAACTTTATCCTAGGTGAAGTTTTACAATGCAGAGACTCCTGCTTTCTCTGTTGCCTTGACTGCCGTGTGAGTGCACATGACAGAAAGAGATTAATTCTGTGCTGGTTCATCTCTAAGGCAGACGAGCAGGAGGAGCAGCACTGAGAACATGCTGATCATTGGAAATAATTATTTGCTGTGTCACTGGCAACCTTACTCCACCATCCGTCTATGTCAGCAAAGCATTTCTGACAGGCCCTAAGAGTGTGTGTGTGTGTGTGTGTGTGTGTGTGTGTGTGTGTGTGTGAGTGTGAGAGAGAGTCTGCTGAAGACACTGACACGGACTCCTCTTAATGAACAGAGGAATCTGGATTTAAGATTTATGGATTAATCCCTTCTGGGTCCAAAAATACCAGAGATCTATACTCCAAGTCACAAGGTCGTAAGTTTTGTAATTTAAATGAAAGGGTTTAAAAGGTGACAAATGAACAAAGCTGGGTTTCATTACGGACTGATTCCTATGTACATCTTTTAAGATTTATTGCAGTATAATCCTTTAGTTAGGGGGGAAAAGGAGAGCAGTAATGATTAATCACTTTTAATGTTGGTGTCTAGAGCAACTCTCTTTCTATTTGTTATTGCCAGGGAAGAACAGCTCCTCGGTGTGGGCTGAGAACATTGTTTTGCTGTAGGAATGAGATGGCCTAGGGAGATCTGATCTTTCTCTTTTCCTCTGTTTTCCTCTCAATTCTGCCTTAAAACGACTGCAGGCTTAGTAAGCATCAGGCTCTGGTTAATGCTACCGTGTGCTCAAAGGAATTTTCTAGAACATGAAGCGGGAAGCAAGGAGAAGGAAAAAAAAAACAAAAAACTACAAAGCAAATATAAAGGCCAAGTTTTAAAACAAATTACATACAGGAGCATGATATATTAAGGCATAGGAAATATCTTTCTCAGTTGATTCACGGTGCTTTCTGCATAAACTATGCTGGTGTACGCTCGAAAAACATATAGACATGGCCGGTTGGTATAAACGGGCTAGCATGGCTAAGCCCTTCCTCCGTGAAGGAAAAAATACATCAAAATAAGGCTCAAATTTTTGGCATTCACATGATCTTTTGTCTTTTTTGTTTATGCAAATGGCTTAATGTGACTTATTTTTAACTTTTGTAGGACAAGGACCACCAGCACCACCAACAATCAAAGGAACATATATAGACTGGTATGAAGTAGAGACTGGGGATAATTTCTTTTTAGCCCAGACTGTACATTTACAGTTATGACATTTGGCAGACACCAATTAACTCTCAACTGAGCTGTTGAGGGTTAATGGCCTTGGTCAAGGGCCCAGCAGTGGCAGCTCAGTAGTCCAATGTTAGTGTCGATGTTATTCAATATTGTGACTAGATATCACTGCATACATTTCAAATGTGTTGTTTTAGCTTCAGTCCTTGGTAAATATTGAACAAAGACACACTGCAAAATGGCATCTTCTTTTAACCCAATATATTGTTTGATCATTGTTCATTTAACCCAGCATGTGGGATTAACTCAAATTTATCAGACGGCTATGAAAACCTTTGCACAGGCTCACAAAGTCTTCAACTGTCCAGTTTTGAGCTTGCACCCACAGTAGCCTCAGATCCCTGTTCTTGACTAAAAGGAGTGGAATCCAATGTCGCCTTCTGCTGTTGTAGCCCATCATCCTTAAGGTTTGATATCTTGTGCGAGATTCTGAGATTCATTTCTGCTTTCCACAGTTGTACAAAGTCGTTATTTGTTACTGCAGCCTTCCTATAAGTTTGAACCAGACGACATTACCACCCTACGGAGGCCATAAGTGGCCATGCGTTTTTAATTTTTCCTTTCTTGTTTTCTCGTGAACTTGACTTATTTTTTGTGTGTACTTAGATTCCATTGTCCTAAAGTCAGTGGGTTCTTTGAATGGGTATTTGGTTAAATGCTTTAAATAAGGCCTGTAGTTAACATAAGCTCAAGATGTTTTGACGTTTTATTCTACAACATAAAATATATCAGTAATACCCCACTCGTGATTTTGTTTAGCTTTTACATGTCTTGAAAAAGGTGGTTGCTAACAAATGGCTAAATAGAACTATAGAGGTTGTCTGAGACATTAAATGTCATCAGACCAAACAGGAAAACTCATCTACTACAGTCTCCATCCATCCATCCATCCATCTTCAACCGCTTATTCCTTTTCAGGGTCACGGGGGAACCTGGAGCCTATCCCAGGGAACATCGGGCACAAGGCGGGGTACACCCTGGACAGGGTGCCAGTCCATCGCAGGGCACAATCACATACACACTCACACACGCATTCGTTGTGTTTATACTCGCGCTCTTGAAAACTATTCCAAATCAAACTTTCAAACTCTTAGATTTTTCAATTTATAGTATTTTCCAATTGTGGTGTTTTTAAAATAAAGATTGAAAGAGTTGTCGGAAGCATAGTGTTGAGTGTGGTGTAGATCATTTATAGCTTAACATTAGCTTTGTACTTTTGGCAATTTGTATTTAGACTTCAAAATTCATAAGAGTTGTGTTCATTTGTGAAGATTATCACAATGAAAATCCTGGTCCTTTCTGGAGAATCTTTAGAGATCCTGGTCCTTTCTGCTCTCCGGACCTGCATGATCGGTCTCGGAGGTCCTACTTCTGGATGGAGCTCTCTTGTACTCCAAATCCAGACTGCTGGGACAAAGGCTTTTCAAAGCCAAACACATTACATATAAACCAATAATGATCTCTTTAAGAATATCTGTTGTTACCCAGATGAGGATGGGTTCCCTTCTGAGTCTGGTTCCTCTCAAGTTTTCTTCCTCTTAAACATCTTAGGGAGTTTTTCCTTGCCATTGTCGGCACTCAGTGTCTTGCTCAGTTGGGATAAGTTCTCACTTTTACTGTGTGTATACTGTGTTTATATTTCTGTAAAGCTGCTTTGAGACAATATCTATTGTAAAAAGCGCTATACAAATAAAATTGAATTGAATTGAATTGAAAAAACGGGTGGGAACATAAACTTTTGTTGGTCACATAGCTTATTTTCTGCAATAATCCAAATGCCAATGGAAAAATCCTATTGGGATTTTTGTTGAAGGAACCAGGGTGATGCTAAATCCGTGCAGGATTGACGACTTCCACATTAGTGTCCAACACTTGAGAAGGGGACTACTGCCTTTTTAATGCAGATCTAACGACCATCTCTACAGCAGGCATTCTGTAAATTTATGATTGCGAAGATGCCAACGTGCATGTGACACCAGTCCCTTTCACAAGGCATGAGATTTTCTCTGGATAAAATTATGTCGTGAGAAAACCGCTTTTGCTATGTCAAGATTACCAGGAAATTAAGTCGAGATCATAAGAAAACAACTTTTTGTTATATCAAGATCATGAGTTAATTAAGTTGTGATCACAAGATAACAACAAAGGAAAAAAAATAATAATACATGGCCACTTAGGTCTTCCGTACCTTTCTGTATAAACTCTAGAGATCATCAGTTTTTAAAATACTCAAACTAGCCCTTTGGTACCAACAATCATGTCACGGCAAAGTCACTGGAATCACTTTTTTCCTCCTAATTCTAATGTTTGATGTGAAGATGAACTGAAACTTTGACTTGTATCTGCATGATTGTACATGTTGCATTTAAAATGCAACACATTATTATATTATATATAACTATTAAAGTGGCCAGCAAGTTTATATGTTTCAATTTATCCATGCGAGCATGTCTTTTAGCTGTTACTCTTTGGATTATGTGATATTTTTGTGCCTTATTCATAATATAAAAATAGCATTTACCAGCTTTTTAATATTTGCATGAAATCTATGACACACACCTTAGCTTGTTTATATTCATATTCAGAGATGATAATATTATATCACTGAGAAAATGCCATAATGATCCCCTTTTTTTGCCAATCTGTATCCCTTCACCCCCTACCCCTCGCCTCGTAGCCCTCTCTCAGCCTCTCCTGGAGGGAACCAAACCCAGTGGCGTGAGAGTGAGTCCGGAGCAGGACATTTGGCAGTAAAGTGACAGTAATGGTAAGGACAATGAATTTTGTGTCTGGCAGTCATATGGGGAGATGCTCGGCTGGGCTGACGGCTCCGATTAAAGCACTGCAGGTAGAGGAGGGGGTGGAGAACAATCATTATCCTACACATCTCACTTCAAAAAAAAGGAGGCACATGACATAAATACCCACAACCACAAGGAATGTCATTAGAGACAAAATACATTGAATGGGTTTTCCAGTATGATTTACTTTCAATTTGTTACAAACATTTTATCTATTTTCTTTAAAATTTTCTTTGTAAACTAAAGGATATCCCAAAATTCTCCATACAAAGGTGACTATGCATGCCAGCACCAGTTTGTTTGTGTCTTTGTCAGTCGATGTTCGTGGATGTCCACATCTCAGTTGCTCCACAACACTTCCTGTCTTTGTGAATTTATTAATAAGTTTGGAAACAGTGTTGTATGTGGTGTGCTTGCTATGTTTCTTGTTAAAGTCCATTTAAATCTTACAACAGCTTCCCAATCCAGACATTAGAATGATTTCAGTGCATTCTTCTTTTGTTAAAGGCATTCTTAAACGCTATCTGGAAGTGTTCGTTTTCTCTATGTATGGGACACCCTGTAAATAAGACACTGGCACATTCTATGACTAAATAACTGGTTTCCTGTGTCACTGTAGAAGATAGAATAATAGAGTACTGCATGAGTTCCTGTGCATTTTTTTTCCATGTCCAGAAGAAAGGGGTTCAATCTGGAAAATGTCTCAACAACCAGCAGCTGAAAATGGACCTGAACAGGTCCATGTATTTAAATAAATAAATCTACACATTTCAAGACATCATTACATTTCGTTTTTGGCTCAAACAACAATTCATAAATTTGCTCAAGATTGCCCCCCAAAAATGTTCCATTACATTAGATTGTTGTAAAAGAACAAAATATTCAAATAAAATAATATCAGTACATGAAAACGTATGAATACTGTCATATGTAATGCCGTCCTGCTAAAAAAAAAAAAAAAAAAGGCTGACAGATTTGTGTCCCCCTCCTTCACCATGCCTTTTTGCAGTGCATGGGAATCTGTGTGTCCTCAGACACCAAATGCGGACTGACAGATAGCCTTGAGAAACAAAGTTGGGAGTTAGCGGTGACGGTGTGGAGGCTGAGCGGACAGGACATGCCATATACACCCAGGCTAACAATGAACATATGCTTTGTTTTCCTCATGCCAACACGGAGCACTTGTAGCCTGGAGAGAGAGACATGAAATTCGGTAGAAATAGCTGGAGCGAACGGCCTGCTGGCTGTTTTCCTGTTTTGGAGGCCACGTCATATCTAATGTGTATGTGTGTTTTTGTGTGTGTTCGTGTTTTGTAGTTAGTAATTAAAAGCCACCACTGGGGTGAAAAGGTCTACAATCTCTCTTAATACATTAAAATTCGTCATTGTGTCTGGAAGATGTGGAAGAGTAGCAAATAAAACCATTTGATTTTTTTTGGTTTTTTTTTATCACACCTAAGCAATTTTAATTTGTACTTTAAGTAATGAGCTTAATTATTACATCCTGTAAACATCTTTGCTACAAACTACTATTTAAAAGTAGTGCATCTTCCAATTAGACATGGAAACTGTAGCTAGAACCATCTAAGGAAATAAAGTTGTGCTTGAATATATCTTTCTAAATATGCATAATATTTATGCAACTTTATCTAATTTAATAAATACGACCTAAAACATCATACAATTTTCATACAAGTCCAACAAGTAGACAAAGAGAACAAATTAAACAAATTAGACAAAAATTTTTATACTCGATCGTTTATTTATTGAAGAAAATGATCTAATATTACATATGTATGTGGCAAAAGTATATTAACCTCTCGGATTAGCAGTTAGCACTTTGAAGGCACAATTAGTCAGGTGGTCTCAATCAATGGGATGACAATCAGGTGTGAGTAAACACCATTTTATTTAAAGAACAGGGATCTTTCAAAGTCTGATCTTCACAACACATGTTTGTGGAAGTGTATCATAACATGAAAAAAGGAGATCTCTGAGGGCCTCAGAAAAAGAGTTGTTAAAAAAGCTTACAAAACCACCTCTAATTTTCCACTCCACCAATCCACAGTCAGACACATTGTTTACAAATGGAGGAAATTCATGACAATTGTTTCAAGGAGTGGTCGACCAACAAAGATCTGTAATAGTCCGCAAGGTGACAAAGAAACCCAGGGTAACTTCTAAGCAACTTAAGGCTTCTCTCACATTGGCTAATGTTCATGAGTCCGCAATCAGGAAAACCCTGGGCAACAATGGTGTACATAGCAGGGTTGCAAGGAGAAAGCCACTGCTCTCCAAAAAGAATGTTGCTGCCTACCTGCAGTTCAAAGATCATGTGGACGAGCCAGAAAGCTAATTGAAAAATGTTTTGTCGATGGATGAGACCAAATTAGAACCTTTTGGACTAAATGAGAAGCATTATGTTTGGAGAAAGGAAAACACTGCATTCCAGCATAAGAATCTTATCCCATCTGTGAGAGATGATGGTGGTAGAATCATGTGTTGGGCCTGTTTTGCTGCATCTGGGCCAGGACAGCTTGCTATCATTGGTGGAACAATAATACTATATACACTAGCGAATTCTAAAGGAAAATATCATGACATCTGTCTGTGAACTGAAACTCAAGAGAAAGTCGGTCCTGCAGTAAGACTATGACCCTATGCATGCAATTTGTTCTATCAAAGAATGGTTAAAGAAGAATAAAGGTAATGTTTTGGAATGTCCCAGTGAATGTCCTGATGTTAATCCAATAGAGATGTTGTGGAAGCACATGAAGCAAGCAGTTCATATGAGAAAACCCAATAACATCGCAGAGTTGAAGCTGTTCTGTAATGGGGAATGGGCTACAATTCCTCCAAGCCATTATGCAGGACTGATCAACAGTTACTGGAAACATTTAGTTGCAGTTATTGCTGCACAAGGGGGTCACACCAGATACTGAAAGCAAAGGTTCAAATACTTTTGCCACTCACAGATATGTAATATTGGATAATTTTCCTCAATAAATAAATTAAGTATTTATAATATTTTTGTCTAATTTGTTTAATTCGGTTCTCATTGTGTACTTTTAGGACTCGTGTGGACATTTGATGATATTGTAGGTCATATTTATGATGTATAGAAAATTCTAAAGGTTTCATAAACTTTCAAGCGCCACTGTACTCACAAAATCATTTTCCTTATCAATATATACAAATTAGCCTGGGGTGGTGCTACAAAAGTAAGCTGGGAAACTTGCAGGAGTTGGTAACTAAGACGGCAGTGTGTAACAAATGTAGTCTGCCACAAGTAGACTAGTGTTATGTTTTAAGATAAAACCATAATCTAATTCATTCAGAAATCAGGCTTGCACGTTTTTGAGGGGTGACCCTAAATACAAAATCCATTCATTTATTTTCCATACCCCACATATTTTCCACAGGGTCACAGGCCAGGGGATACCCTGGACAGGGTGCCAATCCATTGCAGGTCACAATGACACAAATATTCACACACTATGGACAATTTGTAAATGCCAATCAGCCTACAGCATACAAAGACTGTATGTCTTTGGATTGAGGAGGAAACTGAAGTAACAGGAAGAAACCTCTGGAGCATGTGGAGAACATGCAAACTCTGCAGATATCAAATGCAGGATTCATACGCCTGACCCCTGGGGTGCAAGACAAACGTGCTAACAATTAAGCCACCGTGTCCTCAAATGCAAAATCAAAAATGTATTAAAACATTTGGCAGTGCTGGCTGTAGATTTAGTGGGGGCAGGCAGATCCAGGAACATCCTTGCGTCTGTTAGATTTTAAAAGGATCTCAACAATACACACTAGCTTCTACCAGCTTCTAACATTAGAGAAATGTTTTAGCTTAGCCTGCTTACAGAAGATGTAGCAGCTCATTACGCTGACAGCCTATTCTCACTGTAAATGGTTTGTTGTAGTGGTGTGACACAAAGATATAACACATTTATACATGTGTTTATGCATATCAACACCAGTCAAGTCCAGTCTGAGGGTGTTGGTGCCTACACTCTGCAGGGCTGTCACCAGTGGCAAGTTCAGAATGGCGTAAACAACTCAAGCTGGCATTTCATCCACAAAAAAAAAAGAAAAGAAAAAGAAAAGGGCTACTATATTTCCTAACATTTCACACTGAACAAATGACAGTCTTAAAGTAATGCTCACTTTTTTCAACCTAATCTGTATACCACTACATATGTCGCTTATGAGCCACAACTAGCACAAACAACACATTTCCTTGTAATGAGAAAAGAACTGAAAAACATGTTCTATACATGAATAACATCCGTATTGGACTGGTTCTTACACACCAACATAGCACTACAACATCAGTGTCACTGACAATGAATTTATATCTGGTTACCAGCAGTCCTGTGATGTTCCCTTTTCATTGATGGACAGGTGCACAATAACAGTGCTAATTGGAGTATATCTACAAAGTGTCATATATAGGTTTACATGATAAAATGATCAATGAGTTAATACAAAGTATGTGATCCTAATAAAGTGGCCAGTTTTTACACTGAATTATGGAGGATTACAGGAGTCATTCAAATATGTTCCAAAGTTTCACCAAGCTATGTAGTCTCATCCACCAGCTTGAAGAAATACCTGATTCGTCTATAGAATAGCTGGATAATTAACTGATGAGATAAATCAGGAGTGTTTGAGCAGGAAAACATGCAGAACTGTGGCCCTTACAGCATAAGATTTGAGTTAAACTGGTGTAGGGTATGAGTGTGGATTGGAACAGGCATTAATGAGCCCCACCTGTCCTCTGCATTAAATACCACAGTGAAGTATGGGAAATGTCATGTGCAATTAAGTGTTGATACTAAACGGCAGAAATCAAATCAAGACACTCTTCTAACTTCGTAGAATGGGGGAAGCAATGATGGGGCTTTCATTTTGAAATTTATTTACACTCAGTTTTTCTTCTCTCTCTCTCTCTCTCTCTCTCTCTCTCTCGCTCTCTCTCTGATTGGTAAAGAGCTGAAAGTTTGGGATCCCAACATGGATCAGTGGAGTCAGTGCTCAGTCAGATCAGTGCTCATATGTTCTGTATAAAAGTAGTACCTCTGATAGCAGGAAGTCTACTGAGAGAAAATATCTTCTTGCTATACAGCAGGATATAAGGCAATGCCACTATCTTTATCTGTAACTGTTTAGTGTTCCAAATATCTGTATCTGAAACATCACAACGTTTTGCTGTGTCCCGCATGATCCAATTCTTGATGCAAACCTCAATGATATTGCAACTTGATGCCTTGTGAAACTTTCTGGAAAAAAAAGGGGAAAAAATAAAAGAATTGTGCCTCATATTTGTATTATATTGTCATATTATCTGTTCAAGCCAAACATATACTTGTAATTGGTTACATCTATACTATAGAGAAGAGCATGACATCCAGCATGTTAGCTTATTCCCAGAGTAGGAAAATGATCAACAACAGGATGGTGCGATGAAGTCCACTTACCAAGTTCAGCCACTCTTACCGCCCAGAAGTTGACTATTTTCTAATAACAACACACCCCAAAGTGTTTTATTCCCCTTATCCCACCACAGTATGATAGCAATTGCAATTTTCTTCATACATTGTATTCAGTTATAAGTATGTTGTTGTAGAACGTTGAACAGGTTTATAGCCACATATCCAAAATGCAACTTGTTATGTTACGGTAAACTCACAAATCCTCTCTCCTGCTTATTTTCCAATGTCAGAAATCTTAAAGGTACAGTTTTACCTCCGACTGTTATACAGTGTTGACACTGGAGACTCCTTCCATAAATGCTAAATGAACATCCCAGAAAGCTTTACCATATCAACAATTACATGTTTTGTTTTATGTGGAGCGTTTGTGATGCAAGTCCCAGTGTAAGTGGTTACTATAGAAGCAACAACAAATTAGAAGGAGTGAATTCATATAAACATGTGATTTGCTCTGTAGCCAGAGCTATCATCCGAGCGGTTCTGTAAACGACAATTAATTAATACCTTCTGACCAATCGGAAATGAAAGTTCAACAGCACTGTGGTGTAAAGCAAGATAAACAAATATGTGGAAGTCAGTTGAGGTTGGCCTTATGGTTTTCTTCCTCAATTTCCAATTTTCATTTTATTTAGAATCTTGAGACAGTAAATGTTAGCTCACTAGCTATAAGACGTGGCTGGGTCATCTTGTCTTGGGTAGTTAGCTAACAATCCCAAAAATAGACATTTTGAGTATGTGAGTGATTTTTTTTTTAACTTCTTTTACAGCAAATATAAGATAAGAAAGATTGTGCTCACTATTTGCTGCTGAAGAATTGAATAAATCTTTCAAGTAATTATACAGTAGGCACTTTATTATAAATCTGCTGTGAATGTTATATGTTGGATATGCAGTATATTATTTTCATTCATTAATAATCGGCAGCAGTTTGAGCTTGTTGAAACATTAAAAAGGATTACATTTGGTCAGTGGGACGCTTGCTGAATAAGCCAGGTCTACAGTTAGAGATTTGGATGTTTAAGATTGAACCAATATAAAAGATTTTCCTCAGTGAGAGTCTTCATTGACTGAGTAATAAAAAACTGAGCAGAGAATCAGTCTCCACACTGACAATGAGCACTTAATCTGGTCAAATCGGAATAAAATGGACCACTTCTGTATGTTTTTGCTTTGTCTTATTCACAGCTGGATTGTAACTAAGAAACTCTTGTTGTCTGGTAGTTGTCCAATCAAAGCTCAATGCAGGATCTATTTGACAACTTGCATTTGAAAACCACCACAAATTTTATTAGCTGTTTTCCATGAGATTCCCTGAGCTCCAAACAAACACACCCTGAACTGGTGGTGAAAGACAAATTATAATCATACATCATTCACACAACCTGAAATGATATTTCACTATACATTTGCTAACCTAATGAGCATGTGACTGCACTTTACCTAAAATCTTGTTCCTCCTCCAGCTCTGGGCTTGTGCTGGTCTATACATCCTCGTATATGTGCTGAGTGAGCAGATCCTCTCACTGCAATCTCGCTAATTGGGCCTCTCTCACTTTCACCTTTAAGACCTTAGTGTGCTCATACAGAGAGGCAAATAAGACTGGAAAGGGGGGAAAACACAGGCCTAAAATAATGAGTTTCCTCAGAAACTCTGAAATGTAACAGAAAAGGATGACATTTCAGTTTGAACCTGGCTGACTTCTTAACAACGCACAGACAAAAGGAGGCCCGAATGGTGCGCTTCGCCCACCCATTACTCTCATATAATTTTCTGTATTAATTCCCATCTTTGATAATGACAGGGCCTCTATAACCCACCTTGTCTGCCTAGAAAAGTACTCACAGTTCTCTGAAACAACTTTACAGAAAATAAAAAAAGGAGGGAAAAAAATCCCCAGCATCCAATCCATGCAAATGTGTCAAGACCTCTTTTGAATGAATAATGGTGAGTGAGGGTAAATAAAGCAATATGACCAGAAGGACCAGGAATTCTGGCGGATAAGTGTCAGCGGCAGAGTAAAAAATGAAGCATTTACCTGTTCGTAATCTAATTTCATGATGGCTTTCTGTAGATATCGGACCCCGTCGTGAATAAGCTTTAGTGCTTCTGCTGCTGGTCCCCGGTGAGAAATCACCCTTCTCTACTAAGGCCGTGAGAGAGAGAGAGAGAGAGAGAGAGAGAGAGAGAGACCCTGGCATCAGATCAACAGCTGCCTCTCTGATATTTGGTTACTTATTCTCGCTGCCAAATATTTAGCCAATATTACATATCATTTTCATATGCATCTGTTCCTCCACTGCGATGTGAGAGATATATTGGGCAAGCATTGTATTAATATTCATGAGAATAAGCAGTGACTGTTTAAAAAAAATCGAAGTGTTAAACTCATTTTGAGATTTCAGATGCAATATTTGGTCACTAAAGTCTATAATAAAAAAATATACAAGACAGATTCTGACCCATTGGAGTCACAGATTCCAAATGGGACAAAAGCTGTGACTCGAAATGGCAACATGCCTCTCTGTGAATTTGGGATAGAGGTAGGATTTTATATAAAATCTAGGGAGGAGAAAGTGATGGAGGGAGAGAAAAAACTGAGAGCTCATGATATCCACCACCCAGAAGTGAGGACAACTACAACAGTAGATGTACTGTTATACGAATGCTAGACTTTGCTTACATTAATACAACATGGTAACACCTTTGCTCATTTTAGTGCAGGCTTTCCCAAACCAGGGATTGTGATTTACGGATGGAGTCTTGAGAGAACTCCACAATGACCTCTTTTGTTTCATTCATTTAATTTTTACAAATTAATATTTCAAATTAATATTACAAATGTCACAATACTGACATGCTGAACTAGGAGTTCAGCAATAAAAAGAAGTGCCTTTGACTCAGTGGAAAAAGTCCCTTTTATTTATAAATTATATTAATTCAATTTGGATAATGAGGATAAAGCAAAAGAGACTACGGTTTGTGTTCACAGAAAATTCATAATGTCCTTTTTAAGGTCGTTTGTCCAAAAACGTTTGTGATTAGTTTGGCCTATAATTAACTAAATTGCTCTGTGCATGTACAATCAAGATGAGTTACAAAGAAAAATAAGGTGGCTTTGTTATATTGTTTATGTATTTTTCTGCCATGGTTTGGGTTTTCACACTCCTGAGTCCACACCCAGAACTGATTCTGAGTTTGTTTAGGGGAGGGGCTTATAATCACAAGTTCGTATTCAACATTCTGAACTATGGACAGTTTCCATATGCAGTTTGCTGTTTTTTTGTTTTTTTTTATTCTTTTATTATTCTATTATTTTATTATTCTTTATTATTATAATGTGGTATCAAGACTCTAGTAGCAAAGAATAGTGCTTTTTGGATGCATGGTATGTCATTGTGCGGGGATATCTGCAAACGAGGAACCATTCTTATATAAGATTTTTATCCGTGGAGACTGACAAGCTGTCAATTTCAATTGAAGCAATTTAGTCAAAGTATTTTTATTTTTTTTATTTTTTTTTACAATGCTCTCAGTGAAAGTGTTTGTGCCAAAACTGTGAACTAATTATAGTGCACCAGTTCTGTGAAGGTCTGGTTTTATGTAATGATAACATTAATGACAGTTTCCCCAGCTTCATGAAAGCAGAAACAAGAAGTAATGTGACAAATTGAACCAATCTCATTACTCGGAATATGGCGCTAAGCGTGGATTACTTCCACAGCTGATGTGGACTGCATCAAGGTTTAATTAATGTGAACTCCATGCCAATGATTTCAACAGGACCAGTTCTCTGGACTCAAAATCGATACAAAGCTCTTCTGCTTGATCACTTTTATCCTATGATGAAACATTTCTATCCTGATGGGTTTGGTTTCTTCCGGGATGACTCCACCCCCCTCCACAGGTCATGAGGTCTCACTGAATACTTTGATGAAGCTAAAAATGATGGAAATCATATGGTAGGGTCTTGACATTTACCAGATCTCAACACCTATGGGAGATTTTGGAGCAATGTATTAGACAGCGCTCTCCACCACCTTCATCAAAACACCAGCTGTGGGAATATCATTTGGGAGAACAGTGTTCATCCCTCCAGTACAGTTGCAGACTTGTAGAATCGATATTAAATTGCACTGCAGCTTCCGAAGACTTTACTAAGACTCATCATTGTTCTTGTTTTTTCCCTTTAATTTGTCACCCTCTCTATGTTTCTTCTATCACCCTTTCTTTCACAAACCATTTATGCTTACAATAAGCTTTATTATATATTTTTTTAATTAATATTTTTATTGAAAGGTTTAGTAAACAAATTAGAACACACATTCAAACAATCATACATACTCAATAAAATAGATAAATAACAATAGCTATACACACACCAAAAAATATAATAATAATAATAATAATAATAATAATAATAATAATAATAATAATAATAATAATAAAAAATAACTAAAAATCCAAATAAATTAATGAACAAAATAAAAAGTTTAATAAATAAAATAGGAGGACGGGGGTGGGGTTTCCTCAATCAGAAGCCAAAAATGGCAGAGACTTGAAGAAGGTTAAGAAAGGCTGCCACTTCATATAAAACTTATCAGAATTGGCACCCAGAGAGTACCTAATCTTTTCCAATTTTAGAAAAAAACATTACATCCCTGAGCCACTGAGTTCTGGAGGGAGACTTTATGGATTTACAATGAAAAAGAAAGCGCCATCATGCTAACAATGAAGTGAACACCAAAAGATGAAATTGATTCGAGTTGTACCTGTTGTAATCCTCCAGAAACCCAAATATGGCAATATGGGGGGAGGGTTTAATGGTGATAGACAGTATTTTTGAGAGGCTATCAAAATACTTTTGCCAAAAGAGAACAGTAATGGATAGAAATAGAAGATGTGGGTTAGGTTGCAGGGAGAGGCATGACATTTATCACATCTGTCAGTGACAGTGGGATAAATCTGTGCCAGACGTGTTTTGGAGAAATGAATCCTGTGCACCACCTTGAACTCTATCAAAGAGAGACGAGCACAAAATGAGCTTGTGTGAATCTTGTTGAGGGCAACGTCCCACCAGGTTTCATGTAGGGTCAACCCCAATTCACCCTCCCAAGCAACCTTGATTTAATTGATAGGTGAGCTGTCATAAGATAAAAGTTTATTATACATTTTTGAAATAAGAGATTTCTGAAGAGGGTTAGAAGAGAGAAACTCATCCCATTGTTGATTTGGGGGTGAGGAGGGAAAAGTTGGAAACACTGATTTTGCAGTGTCTAACTTAGAAATAGCGAAAAAGATGGGACAGTGGAAGCTGAAATTCACTCGACAGATCTACAAAGCTACAGTGGTGTGAAAAAGTGTTTGCCCCTTCCTCATTTCCTGTTCCTTTGCATGTTTGTCACACTTAAGTGTTTCGGAACATCAAACCAATTTCCGGGACAACACAAGTAAACACAAAATGCAATTTGTAAATGAAGGTGTTTATTATTAAAGGTGAAAAAAAATCCAAACCATCATGGCCCTGTGTGAAAAAG
>JAFFST010045620.1:111642-125495 GCA_022414735.1 Noturus placidus | reverse complement strand
AATTGGTTTGATGTTCCGAAACACTTAAGTGTGACAAACATGCAAAGGAACAGGAAATGAGGAAGGGGGCAAACACTTTTTCACACCACTGTATGAGCAACACCGTCCTTATAGAGATCTTTGAATCTTTTGAGACCTTTGTCATGCCAGATCGCAAACGTGGGGTCAGATATTGCAGGTTGGAATGAGTGATTTTTCAGTAACGGAGCTAAGGCAGACGTGGCAACAAATTTATAATTCTTCCTGAACTGGTACCAGATTTTTAGAGTTGAACTAATGGCTGGGTTATCTATAAAGCCGGAGAAGTTTGTGGAAATAGATGAGGTAAGTAGAGCCATTGAAGAGGACGAGCCACATGAATGTACCTCTAACGTACACTATGGGGAGTGCGCTGATCTCGACCAAAATACGATTTTGTGAATGTGTGATGCCTCTCCAGCTGGAAATTTGGGATAGAAAGGCCAGCATTGAGTTTACATCTCTGAAGCATTGACTTACTTATTCTGGGTACCTTTCCACGTCATAAAAAGCTAGAAATGTCCCGATCCATAGTCTTAAAAAAACGTTTCGATAAGAATAGAGGGAGACATTGGAATAAAAAGAGGAACTTAGGCAGGATGTTCATTTTTACTGTGTTAATTCTTCCTATAAGCGACAGAGGTAAAGACCTCCATTGCTGAAGGTCAGTTTTGACTTCACACATTAACAGGGAGAAGTTAGCAAAGAAAAGTGAAGGTAGAGTTCTGGTTATATTGATTCCGTAATACCTAAAGCCAGAGGGCCTCAGTCTGAAGGGGATATTGAATTGCTTTACAGTGAGGGAAAAAAAGTATTTGATCCCCTTCTGATTTTGTACGTTTGCCCACTAACAAAGAAATAATCCGTCTATAATTTTAATGGTAGGTTTATATGAACAGTGAGAGACAGAATAACAACAAAAACATCCAGAAAAATGCATGTCAAAAATGTTATAAATTGATTTGCATTTTATTGAGGGAAATAAGTATTTGACCCATCTGCAAAACATGACTTAGTACTTGGTAATGACTTAGTAATTACTTTTCATTTACAATGCCTTGGCTGAGGGAAGGAGGTTCTCACCCAAGATTTGACGGTACATGGCCCCGTCCATCGTCCCTTTGATGCGGTGAAGTTGTCCTGTCCCCTTAGCAGAAAAACACCCCCAAAGCATAATGTTTCCACCTCCATGTTTGACGGTGGGGATGGTGTTCTTGGGGTCATTCCTCCTCCTCCAAACACGGCGAGTTGAGTTGATGTCAAAGAGCGCCATTTCTCCATTTCAAAGAGCTCTTATTCTGTCACTCACTGTTCAAATAAACCTACCATTAAAATTATAGACTGGTCATTTCTTTATTAGTGGGCAAACGTACAAAATCAGCAGGGGATCAAATACTTTTTTCCCTCACTGTAGTTGTAAGGCTAAGGTATTAACCGGATAGCACTCACTCTTGGAAATGTTAACTTTATAACCTGAGAAAGAACCAAATCTCTGGAGAAAGGAAATAATACCTGGTAAAGAGCAACTTGGGCTGGACACATACAGTAATAAATCATCAGCATAAAGAGATAAAAAGTAAAGCAAAAAGTAAAGGAGACAAGGGACAACCCTGTCGAGTGCCATGGTATGAAGTAATACAAATTGATTGTGTCCCATTTGTGGAGATACTAGCTTTCAGGGATGTGTACAGAAGGCGTATCCAGGAAATAAACGTAGCACCCAATCCAAATTTATATAATACAGTAAGCAGGTAGTCCCATTCAACCCCTTTTGAATGCTTTTTCAGCATCAACTGAGATCACTACTTCGGGGGTTGTAGCGGAGGGCTTGGAGAAGATAATGTTTAAAAAGGTGTGGACATTGTAAAATAGCTGACACGCCTTTATTAATCCAGTTTGTTCTTCTGACACTATGATAGGAAGAATTCTTTCCAAGCGACTAGCCAAAGCCTTAGCAAGAATCTTAGCATCCACATTTATGAAGGAGAGGGGTCTGTAAGAGCTGCAGAGATTCGGATCTTTGTCTTTTTTTAAAAGCAGATTTATAGAGGCTTGTCATAAAGTATGAGGGAGAGAGCCCTCCTGCAGTGATTCATTGTATACAGAGTGCAATAAAGGGGACAATTTAGATTTAAATCTTTTGAAAAATTCTACTGGCAATCCATCAGGGCCAAGAGCTTTATTGTTTTGCATGCTGTTTATGGCTAGGTTGATTTCCTCTAAGGTTAATGGAGAATCAAGATCATTAGCAACATCTGAGTTAATGGTAGGGAAGTTGAGATTGGTTAAAAAAGCATTCATTTCAGAAATCCCAGATGGAAATTCAGACATATACAGAGAGGAATAGAATGTGCAAAAGAGTTGATGGTATTAGGGTCTGTATGAAGCATGCCAGATGCATCTTTTAATTGAGGGTTTATGCGCGAAGCTGCCTGACGTCGCAGTTGGTGGGCCAATAGCCGGCTCGCCTTATCGCCATGGTCATAATTTGTGGAGCCTGAACGTAGTAGAAGGCGTTCTGCATCAGCAGTTGTAATAAGTTCAAATTCAGTCTGTAAGTCAATACGATCTTTAAGTAAAGCAGAAGAGGGGCCAATAACCAATTTTCGATCTATCTCACCAATTTTAGTCGATAGCTCTTGAAGTTTGGCAGTACGTGTTTTGTTTAAATGCGTGGAGTAGGAAATTAGTTGGCCTTGCAAGTACACTTTTAGTGATTCCCACAGCAGAGAACAAGAAATAGGTTCAACCTCATTCTCAATAAAGTCATCAATCGAAGCTGCAATAAATGTACGAAAGTTTCTATCTGACAAAAGCAGAGTATTAAACCTCCACGGTGTTGCATATCGGGGTTGGGGGAACGATGAATATCCAAAGAAAGAGGAGGATGGTCAGAAATCACAATAGGATGATATTTAACCAGCGACACTTTGGAAATAATTTTGACGTTGATGAAAAAATAATCAATTCTAGAGAAAGACTTATGCATCTGCGAAAAGAAAGAATATTCCTTGATACTGTGGTTATAGAATCTCAAAGGATCAAAGCAACCTTTCTTGGCCATAAAATCTGAAAGCGTACTTGACATTAGTGAGGGTGTCATGGTCTTAGAAGTAGAGCGGTCCAACCTAGGATTAACAATGCAATTCATATCTCCTCCAAATATAAGGAGAGTATTATGCAATGAATGGAGGCGGACAAAGAGCTTATTCATGAAGTGTGGGTCCTCAAAATTTGGGCCATAAATATTAACTAATAATATAGGGACATGCAACAATGTGCCTCAAATTATTAAGTATCTGCCAATTTTATCTGATATTACTTTGGTAGATGAAAAATGAACTGACTTACCAATTAAAATGGCAACCCCCCTGGCTTTAGAATTGAAATCAGAGTGAAACACCTCAGAAATCCATGGACATTTAAGCCTAACCTGGTCTGTGGTGCGCATATGAGTTTCTTGTAGAAACACTATGTCCGCATTGAGCCGTTTCAGATGTGCAAAGATCTTTTTATAGGGCACCCCATACCTTTAATGTTCCAGCTCACAAAATTCACCTGTGAACCAGCAGATCCAGTATTAGTAGCCATTTATTAAGTCCTTATGGCAGGAAGAGAACAAAAACGAAGCAACGCCTCTGAGAGAAGGAAAAGGGGAGAGGAAACAAAATGGTGGAGAAAAAAAAAAATAAATAAAATAAAGGGAAAACACACTCACACTCCAAATCATCACTTGGAACATTCCCACCCTCTCCCCATAGCACTGACAATGCTCCCATCCCTAAACGATGGAGAACCCTGTGCAAACTCCACAAGGAGTCAAATTCCTAGCATGAAAGCTAACAGCTGTTGACCAAATAGCAATAGTTAACCAAGGTCGGGCTCCTGTAAACTAAAACATGATAAAGAGCAAAGGCACATACACATATTCACTGCAACATCTTGTAGAGGTATTAGTCGTCCAAGTCAACACTGAAGGCAGATAATCAACCTGTTATATCAGTGTTATATATTCACTTGATCAGTGTCTTAATGAAGGCTCTGGCGTCCTCTGCAGATTTAAACTCCCTCTCGGTTCCGTCATGTGTAACCTGGAGGCGTGCTGGATAAAGCAGACCAAATCTTGCGAAGCTGGTGGCGGATATCAGCGAAGGCGGCACGGGCAGTCTTCATGGTATAATCAGGAAAGACAGAGACCACCATGCCACCAACCTTCATCCATTGTTGTGCTCTGGCCCACCACAGGTTGTCCACACAGTCCGCATGGTAATGGAGTCGGGCGATTATAGGACATGGGCGCTCGCTGGGTTTGGGCCTCGGCTGTAGGGTGCAATAAGTGCGGTCCAGAAGAGTCTCTTTGTCCATCTTAAAAGGCTCTTTAAGCAGAGTGGAAACAGCTGCCGGTGTGGACGAGCAAGTCGAGTCCTCAGGGACACCGATGATCCTCAGATTATTGCGCTGTGACCTAGCCTCGAGATCCTCACACTTAATGTCCACTCTGTTTAACTCGGCAGAAAGGTGCTCGACTTTAGCCTGTACCGTAGTGATATCATCACAGCAGGTGGAGAGCAAAGTTTCCATTTCCACCACTGCATTCTTCAAAATACTCACCTCCGACTGGATATTCATAATACTGATTGTTAATTCCGCCTTTACGGTCTGTAGCTCTGACTTGATAGAAATCAAGTTTTCGCCCAAGGCCGCCTGGATTTAAATTTTGAAAATGGCCGCTATTTCATGTCTGAGTGAGGCGAGGAGCTCCTCCTTGAATCCAAGGGGGACAGCGGGCATAACAACACCTTCGCCGTGGGAGGAGGAATCACTACGAGGCGAGGATGCAGCGTGTGGACCAGGCCACTGAAGCGGAGGAGACGAAACGCTTTTGGGTTTTGGTGGCATTTAGGACACAAAACGTGAAGATCAAGGTGTTAGACATGACTTAAACCAAAAATACTACACAAAAAGTGCTTATAAAACAATATGAACGATTGTTGCAGGAGCCCTGAAAGTTGCGTCCTACTCCATTTATAGCTCAGCCGGAAGTCCGCTTTATTATACAGTTAATAGGTAAGGGATAAAATACAGTGATGCATATAGCCTTCACAGAAAACCTCATTATATTGAAGATGACAAAATCTTTAAAAATTTGATTTATGTGGTTTGTAGTTATGCCACGGCGAACTCATAGTCACAGTAGCGATGAGAACTACATTTCCCAGCCACGCCTGCGCTCAATTTCACCGGATTACTGATGGCGTACACCTGGAGGTTTTGCAAGGTTATATAATCCCTCGTTAACGACAGCGCGGTGCGAGGAAAACGCCCTGTATTCAAGAACACAGACTTTACTAAGCTCTTGATCATGCTATTGGATTTTACTGGTTAACGGACTTATTTACGGATTTTGGATTAACGATTCCCTGGATTATCCCCTTTTGTGTTACGAACGCTCACTGTGCTTCTTGCTGCCTGGATCCTTCTGTGCCCACACCTGCCTCTGTGACCGATACATAACAGATTACTTTGCCTTACTATGGAGGCAGCGGGTGATCCTGATTGGCGCTGCACTTATTATGAACAGAATTGTGCTTTCGGCGTGCAGCAGCAACAGATCACACACCTCAACGAGACGGTAAATTGCATGCTTACTTCCATGGGGCAGACCATGTTTCCGCCCACCGCAGGAATCGCTCCCCCTTTGCTTCCCTCCACATAAGCCACACCCACACCAGCCACACCTCTCCCAATAACGCCGGATTTGCACTATCTGCCGTTACCTACACCTGAGCGCTACGTAGGAAAACTGGAGACGTGTAAAGGCTTCATGCTCCAGTGTAGATTATTATTTGACAACCATCCGGAGATTCCGGAGGTGCGAAAACTCGCGCACTTCATGGAGCTACTCACCGGACAGGCTCTGGAATGGGCTACGACAGAGTGGGAGCGAGGAAGCAGGGCAAGACCCATGTTGGTGAACCTCCTCTCCAGATTCCAGCGTGCGTTCGACCATTCCCCAGATGGCTGGGAAACAGGTAGGGAGCTCTTCACACTAAAGCAGGGCTCACGGGACGTGGTGGTCTACGCCCTAGAGTTCCGCACCATTGCCACAAGGAGCAGGTGGAATGATCCGGCTCTGAAGACCACGTTCCGCCAGGGGCTTAACCCTAAGTTGATTCAGGAATTGGCATGCCGAGGTGACCAGGCTACTGGCGCCAGCGGAGGAGCCGATGCAGCTGGGCCATGCTCGGATTAGCCCGGAGGAGAGAGAGCAGTGGCGCAGGGAGATATTGTGCTTCTACTGCGGGGAGAACACACATGGCGTTCGCCTGTGTCCCCACCAGGGTGCCAGACCCACCATGAAATGCACGGCTAACCAACCCCGATGCTTCCGGGTGAGTTTGTTCCAAATAACAAGTAATCATGTTTCTTTTTCTGTACCTGTGGTGATTAGAGATTCAGGCCAACCGTTTATGCTTACAGCGCTCATAGACTCCAGAGTGGCCGAGAACCTCATAGACAAATGGACGGCGCAGAATCTCAGCCTCCCTCTACAACCCACGTGCCATCCTTGCACGGTCCAAGCCATCGACGGGTCCCCAATTGGAGGCGGATCCATTTCACTCTGCACCAATCAAGTTTCAAGTTAGCGCACTACACTATGAGACCCTAACCCTTTATATAACAGTTTCAACCTGGCACCCCGACATTCTTGGCCCCGCCATTCTTGAACGCCATGACCCCCAAACATCATGGGCCACTAGAAGGATTACCAAGTGGTCTCCCCATTGCCTTCAACACTGCCTAATGGGCCCTCCCATTCCGGTAGCCACCACTACCATGGAAAGTCCCCTAGCCCATGTCCCTGTCACAGTCCCACCAGAATACAGTGATCTTATCGAGGTGTTCAGCCAAGAAAAGGCAGGTGGATTACCACCACATCGGCCCTATGACTGTACCATCGACATACTTCCTGGTGCCAGTCCACCTAGAGGCCAAATCTAACCAGTGGCCCAAGCGGAACATGGGGCCATGACGGAACATATTCCGGAAGCCCTTCGTCAAGGTTATGTCCTCGTCTCCCGCGTCTGCCGGATTCTTTTTCGTGGCAAATAAAGGAGGGGGGCGGGCTTCGGCCATGCATCAATTATCATGGGCCCATACCAGGTAACAGTGAAGTACCGATATCCCCTGCCTTTAGTGCCCGCAGCACTGGAACAACTGAGGTCTGCAACCTGGTTCACAAAACTGGACTTACGCAGTGCATACAATTTAACCCGCATCAGGGAGGGAGACGAGTGGAAGACAGCCTTTAGCACCACGTATGGGCACTATGAATACTTAGTCATGCCATATGGGCTCGCCAATGCCCCCTCAGTATTCCAGAGTCTTATTTATGATGTCCTGAGGCACATGCAGGGATGGTGTGTTGTTGCCTCCCTAGATGACAACCTCATTTATTTGACGTCCTAGGAGAGACATGTGGAGCAGGTACGTCAAGTACTACGTCACCTTTTGCAGAATCAGCTGTAAGTGAAAGCCGAGAAATGTGAGATTCACCAAAATACCATCTCGTTCCTGGGGTATCTCATTAGACCGAAGGGGGTCGCCATGGACAAAGACAAGGTTCAGGCAGTGGTGGAGTGGCCTACCCCATGGACCATCAAAGACCTGCAATGCTTCTTTGGTTTAGCAAACTTCTATTGGAGGTTCATACAAGACTTCAGCAAGGTAGCATCCCTCCTGCGGGGGAGGTCACAGAAACTCCATTGGAATCCTGACGCCCAAGAAGCTCTGGGAAAGCTCAAACGGGCATTCACTACAGCCCCCATCCTCTGACACCAAGATCCCACCAGACTTTTCGTCCTGGAAGTGGACGCATCAGAAGCCGGAGTGGGGGCCATTCTGTCTCAGAGGTTTGGGGACCAACCCAAGCTACACCCAGTAGCTTTCTTCTCGCGAAAGCTGTCAGATGTGAGGAGGAATTATGACGTAGGTAATCAAGATCTCCTGGCCGTCAAGCTGGCCCTGGAAGAGTGGAGACATTGGCTGGAGGGCGCCGACCACCGATTCATGAAATATACTGACCATAAGAACCTGGAATACCTGAGAACTACCAAACGGCTCACACCCTGACAAGCACGCTGGTCCTTATTCTTCTCCAGGTTCCAATTCACCCTGTCCTATTGACCAGGAACAAGAATGCAAAGGCTGATGCCCTATCACGAATCCACGCCACTGAAGGTAGGGCGGGTCAGGAGGCGTGAATCCTACCATCCTCGTGTATTGTTGGCGCCATAGAGTGGGTGATGGATCAAGCCCTAGCTCATCTCCCCAGCCCCAGAGTCCCAACGTCCTGCCCTCCAGGAAGACGATTCGTTCCCGAGCGATAAAGGCTAGAACTGGTTACTTGGGCCCACACGAACCGAGCTACGGGGCACCCCCGGGCTCGTCGCACATATCAGATGTTGGCAGAGAAATATTGATGGCCCCAAATGCCCCGTGAGGTTTGGTGTATCGTGTCTTCCTGTTCCACCTGCGCCCAGTAGAAAGACACAGACTTTTCATGGACACAGACTTTACTAAGCTGTTGATCACGTTATTGGATTTTACTGGTTAACGGACTTATTTACAGACTTTGAATTAACGATTCCCTGGATTATTCCCCTTTGTGTTACGAAAGCTTGCTGTACTTCTCGGTGCCTGAATCCGTCTCTGCCCACACCTGCCTCTGTGACCGGTACATAACATTTGTCTGCCACACTTGGCCATGTGCAAGGTTTGGACTATAGATTTGAGCAATATTACCAATAATTACAATATTAAAAAAAAGAACTGAACATTCAACAGTATTGTAATATAATTTGTATGATAAGTATTATAATAGTTTGGCTATATTGCAGTCTGTGATATTCATATCATGAAAACCTTAAAGACATATTAACATAAACAGAAAACTAATTCTGAGAGAGAGAGAGAGAGAGAGATAGAGAGAGAGACTATATCATTTCTCAACAAACTGTCTTACAGCATATCCAGGCTCAGGGCCTTCCCTGATGAATGGAATCCACAAATCCCACATTTGAAAAGAAGAAAGAGAAAATAAATGTGGATTAGGGTAGATCGCTCTATCCCTTCACTCTTTTTCTCTTTCCCTGTTTGTCACTTTTTTCTCTTTTCCCTCTTATATGCAACAGATTAAACACATGAACAGATTAAAGAAGCCTTGAACTCTGAGCGTAGATAATTGATTTTTGTCGTAATTGAACTGATGGCAGCTCATTTGAAAGAGGAAAAGATTTACTGGCTGAATGCTGCTGTTGTCTTTCTGGAAGAGGAAAATAAATCCCGCCAATTCGAGCACTTCCGGGTCTCCAGAGAGGCCTCTCGAATCCACTTTAGAGTCTGACAATACTGCTGTCAGGAGTTACGCAACTACAGAGACACGGGATGGGGCGCACACACAGTGTGCTACTAATAATCCAAGTAAGTAAAGAGGATTGATCCGATTTTTTTTTTCTTCTCTCTGATGAAGAGGGAAAAGATGAAAGTCATTCAGAACAGAAACGAAATTTTATGCGTGTTAGAGAAAGCAAGAGACAGAAGGATGTTTTGAAACATGTTGTCTGTGATATTTCATCTGTGATTTACAATTTCCAACGATTTCAATGAATTTGTATAAAACTAATAAGGGCCATGCGGTGAGATTTTGTTTAACTCGATAAGAATTCAGTTTTAATAAATGCTACTGCAGTGTTTCCATGACCGCATTGTAATTTTTTATTTCTTTTGTAAATTTTCAACATTGAATCTAAGAAACCTTTTGCATTAAATCCTTCAAAAAAATTATTACCCCATTTCACATCATTTTTCAAGTTAAAAAAATGGTAAGAAAAAAAAAAAAAGAGAGTTAAAACTGAGTGTTTAGTATAGCATTAGCAAATATGCAAAATGTGGCTGAATAATGGCATGAGGACATTAGGGACATGTAAATGATTTTCATTAAAATGTATTTTTAGAAGTAATCATTCACTTTCTGCCTATAATTTGTGTGTGTGTGTGTGTGTGTTTACTTTATTTTATTTAAGTCACCCCATCAGTCAGTACCATAATATCATTGAAAATAAAGCGGGGAACTATGGAATATACAGTATTCTTTTTTTTTCCTCATAATCTTGAGAATATTCCAAATATTTGTAAGAGATGAAGTTTACAAGTAACAATTTTGTCAGAACTAAAATGGCTGACTCATATAAAATGATGTTTTAAGCTTGAGATGTTAAATTGATATACACATGAATGCATCGATATCCAAAAGTTGAGTATTGTGATGACTACATTTGAATGGAAAGTGTTGTCAGTGTTTAAATTCCCTTTTATTTTACACACTATGTGACCAAATGTATGTGGACACATGACCATCACACCCATATGTGGTTCTTTCCCAAACTGGTGCCACAAAGATGGAAGCACACGGTTGTATAGGATGTCATTGTGTGTGGCAGTGTTACAATTTCTCTTCACTGGAAATAAGACACCCAAACCTGTTCCAACATGACAATGCCCCTGTGCACAAAGCAAGTTTCATGAAGACATAGTTTGTGATGGTGGGAGTGGAAGAACTTGGCCTGCGCAGAGCCCTGACCTCAACCCAACTGAACACCGTTGGGAAGCGTTCCAGCTTTTGAATTGGAAAATTGATTGCACCGCAGGCTGCCTTGCCCTATATCAGTACCTGACCTAACTAATGCTCTTGTGGCTGAATGAGCAAAGCCCCACAGGCACGCACCAAGATCTACTGGAATGTCTTTCCACAAAAGTGGAGGTTATTATACCAGTAAATGGGGACTAAATCTGGAATGGGATGTTTAACAAACACATATTAGTGTGGTGGTCAGGTGTCCACAAACGTTTGACCATGTAGTCTATTTCTAAGCTCTACATCTACTGTGACCCTGATCAGAACAAACCGCTTACTGAAGATGAATGAATGAATCAATCAAGAATCAATCAATCAAGCAATTTATCAATTAATGTACTGTAGATCTCAGGACAAAAACTGTAATGGATTATTTAATACAAAAATCAGGCTAATATTCGTCTACAGAAACAAAAGCCGAAACGAAATTGTTCAGCAATTAAAAAGTTAAAGGAAGCCACACATACATTTTACAACGTTCTATAGAGAAACAAACTCATTTATAGAACTCCGTGACATCCCTAATCAGTCCCTGTGTTCACAGAAATGAACACAAAATCAAGCAAGACATGTCATGCGACGTCATCACAGCGCACATTCAGCCAAAACCCTCTTTGATTCGAATGCGTCGAACATGAGTACAGCTAAAAGGTCTCATTTACCAACAAACATCACAGTGAAAGACAGTGCAAAGCAATTTTGTCCAATTGTAATTTTGCCAATTTGAGTAGTTTTCCGTAAAAAAGCACAAAAAAATCTCTGCAATTTGCATAGCAAAATTTGAGAGGAAAAAAGACAGCAAAATCAAGCACTTTAGCTGCAACAATCACAAAAAAACTCCTGTAAAGACTGTCAAAATCAAGCCCAGCGGTATTTCTTCCATGAAAGACTGTAACACAGACAGGATCCTGTTTTCATCCTAAACTCTCACACATGCTCAAGCACACACACACACACACACACACGCACACACACACACATACACGCACACACACACACATGCACACACACACACACACACATACACACACACACACACGACTACAATACTGCTAGCTGCTTCAGCTGGAAAAGTATCCTTAACCACTCCACCATGTGTACACATCAATTATACAAACTCATAGATATGGAAATACACACACACACACAAACCAGTCATCCATTTCACTGTCACATGACTTGAGGGGACAGTACACATTAATAAATTCATTTCATTATTATGCATGGCTTCATATTCTGTATGATGGATTTAAGAAAACACAAATCATGCATTTTCTACAGAGGACAAACAAAGATGTGTGACAACACCGAAAAAAGAGATGATCAATCACATGCTAATTTATTTCCCTCCCCCTCTCCAAACCAGTGTTTGATATAATGAATCACAAATATGTACAGCACATGCATATATGCTTATAGTTACCAAAACATGCGCTGTGTCTAAAATAACCCAATAAAGCAGATATATTGATGTTCTCTCTAGAGTAACATTCATTTTCAACATTATCGGAATGGCAGTAGTTTACAGAATATACTTTTTGTCATATATAGGTTAAAAAAAAATCGGTTAAACGATAGAGCTAAAACAATTATAGTAAAATCTAATTCAAGTACAGTGTGTATTCTGATGTTAGTAATGCTTGAAAATAACTTTTTTTTTTTTTTTTTTTTCAAATGAACTCTTTATTGATCAACACTAATGCAAAACTATGGAAACACCACCATAAGGTCATTTGAAATGCTCCCTAAAGTATTTGCCAAACATAATTAACCCTAATCAATTGGTGCCTATTAACTGCTTCATACCCAGCATGCACTGGTCCAGTTATAGGATTTATACAAAAGAAAGAACATGTGCCAATGTGGATGTACTTTAACAGCCCTGTTTCTGTTCACTAAAATTGTGTGTCTCGATGCCCTAGGTAAACTTTTTTTCTTCAATTTTATAATAATACAAATTTTAAATATATTAAAAAATATATTTAATCTTCCTTAATAATCAGTACAGATGGATGGGAAGCCTTTTGGTTTTGAGGGATTCTGCTGTTGGCTTGTGTGTGTGTGTGTGTGCGTGTGTGTGTGTGTGTGTGTGTGTGTGTGTGTGTGTGTGTGTCTTACAGGAAAAACCATGTGAAATTTACCCACACAGAGTTTAGACACTTCTCATGCTATATTTCACACTCACACAAGCTATTTTTCTCTTTTTTTCCTGTTCCTTAATTTTTCAGATGTTATTTTCACAAATGCACAATTCTTGTTCCACAGTTGATCAGATTATTCACATGATGTCACACGTGTTTACTTGGGTTCACATGTGCAATTTCAAGGAATTGTTGAATTTGTTTAACAATTCTAAGTTAAATTTGAGAGTTCTGTGGTTGTGTTTTTAGAAACTGTTGACTTAGAGTAAGTAAGTAAGTAAATAAGTAAAATTTATTTATAAAGCACATTTCATACAGCAAAGCTGACCAAAGTGCTGAACAGAATAAAAGAATAAAATAAACAGACTAAAAAGAAAATAGATAAAAATAAATAAAAACAGACAGATACAACACTAACTTTCAAAATTTGATCCAAATGCCTGACAAAACAGATGTGTTTTAAGTCTCTTTTTAAAAACGCTAATGGACGGTGCAAGGCGGATGTCCAGCGGCAATTGATTCCAAAGGCGGGGTGCTGCAACAGAAAATGCTCTATACCCCTTAGTTTTTAACCGCGAACGAGGGACATGTAAAAGAAACCTATCAGAAGATCGTAGAGTTCTGTTAGCTGAATGTGGCATGAGAAGATCTTTTAAATATAAAGGAGCTTGATTATTAAGAGTTTTAAAAACAAACAACAAAATCTTAAACTGGATTCTAAAACGGACCGGGAGCCAATGAAGCGATGCTAAAATAGGGGTGATATGATCAAACTTCTTTGCCCTAGACAACAGCCTTGCAGCTGCATTTTGGACCATCTGAAGACGAGCAAGCCATGACTGTGGAAGACCCATATACAGTGGTGTGAAAAAGTGTTTGCCCCTTCCTCATTTCCTGTTCCTTTGCATGTTTGTCACACTTAAGTGTTTCGGAACATCAAACCAATTTAAACAATAGTCAAGGACAACACAAGTAAACACAAAATGCAATTTGTAAAT
>JAFFST010045620.1:28769-41548 GCA_022414735.1 Noturus placidus | reverse complement strand
ACAAATTGCATTTTGTGTTTACTTGTGTTGTCCTTGACTATTGTTTAAATTGGTTTGATGTTCCGAAACACTTAAGTGTGACAAACATGCAAAGGAACAGGAAATGAGGAAGGGGGCAAACACTTTTTCACACCACTGTATGTGGCAGTCAGAGACAGAGGACTTTGCCTGCTGAAGTTTTTTTGTAACATGACCAGATGCCTTATTTTTGCCTTATTAAATTCAGGAAAGAGAAAACAAGTATAACTTTATGTCAACAATGTGGGCCTTGAGTTCCTACACATATAAGTATAAGTAACATCTCTGTTTGGCAAACAGGAAGGACGCTATTGAAGAAAAAATATTTCAGACATTTGACCCTTGTGTGACCTTGACCTTGTTTCTGGATATAGTTCTGCTGTATACATGAATAATTCCATATAAATCCTACAAACAGTCGACTCCTTGTTCTTGAGATATTGTGCTAACAATGGACGCATGGATAGATGGATGGTTGAATGGATGGTTGGATGGATGGTTTGAAGGATGGATTAATGGTTGGAAGGATGGATGGATTGTTGGATGTATGGATGGATGGTTGGAAGGATGGATAGATGGATGGTTTGTAGGATGGATGAATGGTTGGAAGGATAGATGGATAGATGGATGGGTGGATGGATGGTTGGAAGGATGGATGGATGGTTGAATGGTTGGAAGGATGGATGGATAGATGGATGGATTGTTGGTAGGATGGATGGATGTTGGAAGGATGGATGGATGGATGGATGGATGGATGGATGGATGGATGGTTGGAAAGATGGATGAATGGTTGGAAGGATGGATGGATAGATGGATGGATTGTTGGATAGATGGATGGATGTTGGAAGGATGGATGGTTGGAAGAATGGATGAATAGTTGGAAGGATGGATGGATAGATGGATGCATAGTTGGATATATGGATGGATGGTTGGAAGGATGGATGGATGGATCGGTGAACGGATGGGTGACTCAAAAACATAATACATCACCTGCCTATTAATTAAGGCAAAAAAGAGAGGCTGATGAGATAATAAATGGTAAATGGTGCACTTATATAGCACTTTTATCCAAAGCACTTTACACTGTGTCTCATTCACCCATTCACACACACAACAATGGTAGCAGAGCTGCCATGCAAGGCACTAACTTGCCATCGGGGCCAACTTAGGGTTCAGTGTCTTGACCAAGGACACTTCGGCATGTCGAGTCATGTGGACCGGGAATCGAACCTCCAACCCTATGATTAGTGGACAACCCGCTCTACCACCTGAGCCACAGCTGCCCCATAAACAGATAATAATTGTTTATAGCTACTGTAACATAACTAATAGCAGGAACAAACATGTTTTGCAGACATCCCACGATGCTAAATAACAAAATGTAACTATAAACTATGAAGTATTATGAAGTACTATAAACTATGAAGTAATATGAAGTATTGTTTAATCATTTATTTAGATTGCATATAGTAACTATGCATTTTCAAGCAAGTTGATTTAATGATTTGAGCATGTGTTTTGGGATAAATTGGGATGTATTAATAAAGAAGCTAAAAAATGTCTTGGTTGATTGATTACAGTCAGAATAAAAGGAGTAACTATGCCTTTTTAGAATAAGAATAAGAGCACACTGATGTGTCAGTTATGTGGGTTAACATAATTGAAAACAATTTCACTGTGCTCATTATCATTATAATACTATAGCTGTTTGTGATTGTAAAAATCTGCAAAGTTTCAAAAATCAAAGTGCAGGACCAATGGAGTTATTGACTCCTAAAAGAAAGAACCAATTCTGAACAGCTGAAACGAGTCGTCAGTAATTCAAGACTTACTTCCTGTACTAACCTATGTAGGTTTGTAGGAAAAAAAAAACCTGTCTCTGGTCTTCATTGGCTGCTCTTGAACAACGTGGATTTTGACCTGCCCTAAAACACTACAGTTGAGGTTGTGTGCTAAAAGAATTAGGTTCATGTCTAGAAGACGTTTTTGTTTTTTTTCTGTGCTGAAAAAGCTATAACCACTTTGCATGGAAAAGCATCAGTGGTTAGAATTCATTTTAAAAGTATACCACAGCAGTTTGTTTGTGTTCAAATCATTTCACTGACGACTGCTTCTCAAATCTAGCTGAAGTTAACGTGGGATTTGCAAAACGATTATTCATTAAAGACTGGGCCATACCCTCTGGATCACAACCTCTAAGTATGATTAATAATTTATGTATAAAATTACTATCGGGGCACATGGTGGCTTAGTGCTTAGCACGTTTGCCTCACACCGCCACATCAGGGGTTTGATTCCCACCGTGGCCCTGTGTGTGCAAGAGTTTGCATATTCTCCCCGTGCTGCGGGGGTTTCCTCCCGGTACTCCAGTTTCCTCCCCCAGTCCAAAGACATGCATAGTAGACTGATTGGCATGTCTAAAGTGTCCGTAGTGTATGAATGGGTGTGTTAATGTGTATGTGATTGTACCCTACCCTGTCCAGGGTGCCAATTCAGTGTGAATGTGTGTGACCTACAATGTATTGGCACCCTGTCCAGGGTGTACCCTGCCTTGTGCCCGATGCTCCATGGGATAAGCTCCAGGTTCCCTGTGACCCTGAAAAGGGTAAGCAGTATAGACGATGAGTGGATGGAGATGGATGATTTCTATCGAGTGTTCCCGTGCGTAGTGCACAGCTGTTAGCTTCTGCTAACCAGCTAACTTGTCCGGAACAGCACCGTCCTACCTCAACATTCTCCTGAAGGCTTACGTTCCCTCACGCAATCTGCAATGAATCAATGACCGATGCTTAGTAGTGCCGACTCAATGATTATTTTGATACCTACTCAGTGTGGCTTAAGGTCTCTTTCCAGAACCTTCACACTATCTGTTCCTCAGTGGTGGAATGAACTTCCAACCTCAATCTGGACCGCAGAATCTCTTACCATCTTCAAGAAACAGCTAAAGCCCCACCTCTTCTGTGAACGCGTATCCAACCCCTAAAAAAAACCTTACTCTGGCACTTACACCTGTGCACTTTGCTTCTTCTGGAACTCAATTAAAGATCTTGTATAGTAGCGCTACTTGTATTGTCTGCTTGATATATCGCTCTGCTTGTATTTCCTCATTTGTAAGTCGCTTTGGATAAAAACGTCTGCTAGATGAATAAATGTAAATGTAAATGTAACTCACATTATTGCCAAACTACTTATAAATTTACCACTGAGAAACATCCTGTTCTCATCGTGTTTGTGATGGTGGTTCGGGGTTGATCTTTCCATGTATCACTATCGGACTCTGGCTGAAATTGATAAGGTAAAACTAACAATATTATTACTGAGCTGAAATTTAGATGTGGTAGTGGGTGTTTCCTTCCTGACACGCGCTGTATGCAGTACACCAATCACAACAGACTGGGACATCTGACCAATCAGAGCAGAGTAGGCTCTCTAAAGGAGGAGTTTAGAATGAATGGATCATTGACCAAGTTATTTGTGATTCTGAGATTAAGAGGTGATGCTGGAATGTAAATGATGTGAAAATGAAAGTGTTTTTTGACCTTGTATGCATGTAAACCTATTCTTTGAGACCTTTAGAACAATATTAGGCTCATTTATATAGCAGAATAGCTGCACTTTAATGCTATCTGCCTGTGTTTTAACCCCCACTATGGACTTCTTATTGCATTTGCCTCCTTATTGGATATTTGTGGATATATTGCAGCACACAGGCACAGCAATTCAACAAGTGAGGATTGTGCAGAACTCCTAGAGTTCACTTTATAATTCCTTTTTCCTCAGGGTGTCTCCCCACCACTGAAAGTGTGCTGGCCTAATTACTGATTAATATATAAACATGGTTTTTAATCATCAGAGCTTTTACAACAGGATGGTCTCATTTCTTGGTGACAGCTGGGAACGCTGTCTTGTGATTCGCCGTAATCCACTTTTTATTATGAAGGAAATCACAGCATTTCTGTATACAGACGGTGTGTGTGTTCACGCAATATATAGAGAAGAGAGTCTAATCAAAATGTGTTATATCCCACCTACATCTGCTAACCTCACTAGTGATTTAACTCCATTAAACATATCACGTCTAAATCATGAAATTAGCCACTTATTGAACAAACAACTCACATAAATAAAGTAAAGTAATTAGCCGACGAGCCAATAAAACTTTCTGCGCGTGAGAAAAGCCCTCCTGAAGGCATGCGGCTTATCAAAAGTCATCTGAAATAGTTTGATTTAGTAAAGCTCTGCTCTCTGTGGTGGTCGTTATGCTCCTAATAGCATGATTTACACTGCCACACATGAAGACAAATGCACTTATATTACATGGAAAAGGCCTTCTGTAACACACTCTGATGGGGCACTCACTGTTTGGTTCTGTGTTTTCCATTTAGATTTTATTATGTGTACCATTATGCAAATGAAGCTGACCCAAATCTGTTCATGCAAATGAATGTATTTTACCTTTAAGAGCGGACATGGGATTCCCACACACGTGCCTGTGTAATAGTCTAATAGGAAGGTACAGAATGGCTTAAATATATTACACACACACACATTCTACAAGAAATGTAATCTGGTTACATGACTCCTGGGTAATATTTTATAACATAATCATTATTCATAAAGGAATCACCACCGAGCTCTTTATCATTCATAATAAAGCCGAGTGCATAGCATCAACATTATAGGTGATTATATTGTTCTAATATTTTTTTTTTTTTTTTTTTTTTTACCCATTTTCAGAATGATTATTTTGATACCACTCATTAAGGTATTATAATAAAATAAATTCATCATAATACTGAAAAGTCCTGATCAACATTGCTGTGGTATTATTAAATGCAAATTAGAAATCTACATTCGTTCATTCATACACTGTTAGATGATGCTGTAGCTTTAGCTGCACAGTACTGCACAGTACTCCTACAGAACAGTACCACATTTCAACAATACAGTAAATTACCTTAGTTTACATTGTATTCTGGGTCATTTTGATTGAGAATATGTTACAGGATATTTTATTCCTGCTGAGTTCTTGCGGTAACTTGGCTACAATATACCAGGGAATAGAACAGGATTGCTGTAAACAGCGAAAAGGTGGAACGTGACGTCACATCCAACTGTCACACAACTCGTGGTCACTGGCTGGAAGTTCAGTACTGTTAATGTTATGTTGTTCAGAATTTTTTTTTTCTGATTTTACACTATAGTGTACCACTACATTGTCTGTAGTGTGGAATGAGACTGCAAAGTTTTAGCCAGGGAATGAACAGAATTAGATGTCTGTTAGCTGTTTCATCCCGCTGCTCTCCTGTATTCACATCTATCTCAGTGAAGTAGCTAAGGGTTTATTTTGACCAAGAAGAGTTGATGACTGTTGGAACAGTGGAAAACGGGAGACACGAGAGTGGTTTATGACCATCTGCGAGGTAAAAAAAAAAAAAAATGTATCAATTGAAGATGGTGGGTTTGAAGAGAGGCGTGTTTAAACAAAAAGTTCCCCTCTCTTGCATGTTTTTGTTTCAGCTATATTCTTGCACACCTAAAAGGTTTTCATGTCTTATTGGAGTGTAAATTGCTGATGCACTGCACTCTGGGTAACAAACACAATATTAAAGTTTTTAAAAGTTGCTAATCATTTAAATGAATGTATTGAATAAAAATATTTTTGAAAAGATGATTGTTCCACTTGCTTTTTGATTTGCAATGTTATTCTGAAGTAGTATAACAAAATTAATAACTATAGATTTATATATTATACTACCTATGCATTATAAACTTATGTAATATCATAATGTGTAATTATTAGAAATAGTAATAATTAGAAGTAATGAAGCAATATAGGAATTACAGT
Organism: Noturus placidus; assembly: GCA_022414735.1. Classification (NCBI taxonomy): domain Eukaryota; kingdom Metazoa; phylum Chordata; class Actinopteri; order Siluriformes; family Ictaluridae; genus Noturus; species Noturus placidus. Next base: position 35,682 of record JAFFST010045620.1, on the reverse strand, counting down.
AAAATATAGTACAATAAAATACAGTAAAGCTAGAACAAATGAGAAAATACAGTAAAATACTTGGGGTTGGCTGTAGCTCAGGTGGTTGAGCGGGTTGTCCCCTAATAGTAGGGTTAGCGGTTCGATTCCCAGCCCGTGTGATTCCACATACCGAAGTGTCCTTGGGCAAGACACTGAACCCCAAGTTGCTCCTGATGGCAAGATAACGCCTTGCATGGCAGCTCTTCTTCCATTATTGTGTGTGTGTGTGTGTGTGTGTGTGTGTGTGTGTGTGTGTGTGTGTGTGTGTGAATGGGTGAATGAGACACAATGTAATGCGCTTTAGAAAAAAACGCTATAAAAGTGCAGAAGTCCATTTACCAAAATACTGTTTTGTAGTTATACAATAATGTTCTGTATACTGTAAATTACATTACAGTGCAATTACTGAAAATTAAAATAAATAAATTGTAAATTTACAAGGAAATCATTTACAGTGTATTTATATTTCTAACATCAAAATATTGAATATTTTTTTAGGGGTAGCATTCCTGCCTCACAACTCTAGGTTCCCCAGTTCAATCCTGAACTACTAAGCATTGGTCATTATTTGTGTGAGGGAACGTAAGCCTTCAGGAGAGTGTTGAGGTAGGAGGGTGCTGTTCCAGACAAGGTCTTGTACTTGAGAATCAAGGGGTTGAATTTGATGCGGGCAGCTACAGGAAGCCAGTCGAGGGAGATGAAGATGTTGTGACATGGGTCCTTTTGGGCTGGTTGAAGACAAGGCGCGTTGCTGCATTCTGAATCATCTGAAGGGGTTTGATGGAGTTGGCTGGGTGGCCCGAGAGTAGTGCGTTGCAGTAGTTCAGTTTTGATTTGACAAAAGCCTGGACTAGTATCTGTGTAGCCTGTTCGGTGAGATAGGGTCTGATTTTCTTGATGTTATAAAAAATAAACCTACTGGACCGTGCTATGTTGTTGATATGTGATCTATAAAGGTCAAGCCGTAACAAAAGTCACCCCAAGGTTCCTGGTTGGCTTGAGTGTGGTTGAGCCGAGCTGTACAGTGAGGTTGTGGTTGATTGAGGGGCATGCTGGGCTGACGAGAAGCTCAGATTTTGCCAAGTTGAGTTTAAGGTGGTGTTCCCTCATCCAGACCGAGATGTCAGACAGGCAAGCAGAGATTCATGCAGAGACACCTGGATAATCAAGTAGGAAGGACAAATAGAGCTGGGTGTCATCAGCATAGCAATGCTATGAGAAGCCATGAGATTCAATCCCCTTCCCCAGAGATGTAATATAAATAAAAAAGTGGAGTGGACCCAGTACTGACTCCTGAGGAACCCCAGTTGTGAGCTGCTGAGTTTTGAGAAATACCTCCCCTCCACAATACCTTGAAAGATCAGTCTGAGAGATCGGATTCCACCCAGCATGGAGCCGCTCTGGTGATGCTTAGGCTGGAGAGAATTTACAGGAGGATCTGATGTTTAAAGGCTGCAATGAAATGAAGGGAATATGTGGTAAGTCAGATTTAAAAGAAAATATCACATATAGTTTACATGAAAATATTTAGTTTCTCAACAAAACATGGTTTCAATGCCTGTAATACACTGAATGTAAACAACTATCTAATCTGCAAGTTTAAATTATGTAAAGTAACATCATTTACTCACATGTGGCACAGTAAGATTACTGCCTCGCAATGTAAAACCAGGACCCTGGGTTTGAATCTGAGCTTGGTCAAGTTTTTTTTTTTTTTTTTCCCCTATGGCTTTGAATTTACATGTCTATATCATGTTGGATGTATGAAAACAAAATGTATTCATGGTCACTCGGTTCATTCATGTGGAACTGATGTACACTTTCAGAATTTTCAGTGTATTTTGGAATTTTATAGATGATAAGAATTCCAGTTTGGGGTTTAATATGATTTGATAATGTTTTATGTGGCTAGATACTTTGGAAACATGGACATCACATATACAGTAAGCCAGGGGTCTTCAACGTTTTCCAGGCCAAGAACCCCCAAGCTAATGGTGAGATGGAGCGGGGACCCCCTAATTACATATATAGTATGAAATTGTGTTATATCAAACTGGTACCAAAACTTTCGCGACCCCCATGCAGTACCTCCAAGGACCCCCTAGGGGTCGCGGACCCCCTGTTGAAGTAGTAAGCTAATAACTATGACTAAGGCTAATACTTGTATTTGCTAGCACATCCTGTGATTAAAACATTTACAAAGGTAATGTAAAATATCAGCATTTCTCCTCTAACATATATACATATAGGCAAATGAATAAGCATAGATGTACTATATGGCAAAATGTTTGTGGACACTTAACCATCACACCCCAATCTGTCTTTGAATATTCTCATTCTAAAACCGTTCATATGAAATTGCCCCTCACCACACCCCTTTGGCTGCTATAATAACCTCCACTCCTTTGGGAACTCTTTTCACTAGATTTTGTAATGTGGCTGTGGGGATTTGTGCTCATTCAGCCACAAGAGCATTGGTGAGAAAAGGTTCTGATGTCAGACTAGGACTCCTGGCGAGCAGTCGGCATTCCAATTAATCCCAAAGGTGTTCAGTGGTGTTGAGTAGGATCTAGGTTTGTGCACAAGGGCATTGTCATGCTGGAACAAGACTGAGGTAGAGCCCTTAGTTACAGTAAAGTGAAATTATAATACTAGAGCATACAAAGACCGACATATGGCTGTGACAGTTAAGCATTTGCATACTTTGGGGCATACAGTGTATATAGAAAAACTAAGTATCGATCCTGTTAAACTTAAATGGCACTTTTATTACTCTTAACACCAATCACTAACTTAATAACTTAATGAGTTCTGCCATTGTGAAAAATCTCCAAATAACTGAAAAATGGAGATCGCCATGCAGCTATAACTTTGGATATTAGAACTGTCAGCTAATTTGGAGGGCTGAATTAGTGAATTTGAAATTCTGCCACATTCTAAACACAGTGAACGTCTGACCGTGTTTGAATGTAGCACTAAAGTGGTGTTGCAAATCAAGACAAGAGAACACATGAAATGTCCATTTTATTCACACCTGAACCAGGGGCGGATGAGACAATCCCTGAATCCCAATTGGTATGCTACCCATACTAAATAGTATTCAAGATTAAAATTAGTGTCTGCCAAAATTATAATATGTTAAAAAGAGTATCCCAGAGGAACCTGGATTGTCTACTATTTCTGTTCGATTTTCGAAGTGAGGATCCATGGACACTTTTTCGACTAATACTGCCCACAGTTCCTTGCATGAGGGAGGAGCGATTTTGTGACGGTTTGCTTTGCTGAATTCAAGGATGCATTTTAGAGCTGTGTAAATTAAATGTGGAAAAATCAATCAAGGGAATGATAAATTAAATTATATAGTGTCAATTATATATGATCTACTTAATGAAGAAAAGCTGAAATACAACCAAGGGTTTGTTTTATGGTGACAGTCCTCTCATTCTGGCAACAACGTTCTCTTCCATTACATGACGTGTTTGTATGTTCCAGTACTTGCATACTCTTTTAATACACACTCAAATATATGTATTTTTTCTTCACAAAAAAGTGTACAGTACTCGTTTTTTGGTACATAGTATAAGTATGCCAATTTCAATGCAGGGAATATTCTTCAAAAACTACCCCCTAAATGGACCATTCCATTGAATTTCTTTAATGGGAGGGATCTATCCATCCATCCATCCATATTCCATACCACTTACTCCTTTTCAGGGTCACAGGGAACCTGGAGCCTATCCGAGAGAGCATCTGAACAGGGTGCCAATGGGAGGGGTCTACACGGCTTACAAGTTCACTGCTCTCTGGTGTGTTATGTTAACCTTTTCGTGCATGAATTATGAAATCCCGATCAAGGATTTTTTTTTTTCTCTGTGTGTTTTTACTCTTCTTTAGGCATCAAAAAAATAATTGTACATTTATTCATTTTACTTTTATAGACATTTGCCAAAAAGTTATTGAATTGTTCACTCCAGTGGACTGCATGCGTTCAAACGAAGAATTAGTGTCCGCTCTAGTGGCCATTATGCAGTTATTCTATTGAAATCCTTGCAATAGCCAGAAAATGGCTTTTGAGTAGCTGTTCACTGAAGTGACCACTATGCAATCAACCACTATTCACATCACAATTGTACAGCTAAGAAAACATTTCTAGCATTTATAAAAACAAAACAATGAAAATGCATACCCACTTCACAAACACTTACAACCATGGCCAATGACCAACTTCATAAAAGAGAAGACATCATACAGTTTATTAAATTACTCTTAATGTCAGGTCACATTTCCTTTAGATTACGACACATTTTATAAACAACTAAGAACGATTAATCCTGCTGGGTACAGACACATTGTCTTTCTTTCTCTATTTTCTGTTCTAACCTCCTCTGTGAACAGACTAAAGTTTATTCAGTTTAATACTTTGTTAATCACAAACATATATACCTTTATCAGATCCCATACAGTAACAAATCTATGCTGAACTGCAGGTTCAAGGCAAAGGTGCTCAGCAGCTCTGAAACATTGTACAATGAAAAGTTACACAATGCACACAATAAACTAAAACTGGGTGATGCACACCAGCAGTGAGGTTAAGTCTGCTACAACAGTCAGTCCTTAGCTAGACTGGCTCGAGACAGCGGCTAGAGACACCTTTTTTTTTATCTAGTTCCACTGCAAACAGCATTATCTTGATTAAAGTTTAATTAAGGATCACATTTGGCTGTGACTCTCTCCCCTTCTACAGGAACAGATTTCCGAGGGCTTAACTCCGTGCCTGGCAAAATCCTCTTTTATTAGTTTCAACCTGTTGTAAAAGCTGCAGGCTGCGAGGGCTGCCAGGCGGCTGCAGCGGTCTTGTTTGCTGCTGGAAAAATCCCAAGTCTCCCGAGATACCCCTCCCCCACCCCTTCACAGTTTAATATCAACCCCCCTCCCAATCACCACCACCACCAACCCCCAATCTCTATACACGCCACAGACCCATTATTAATGATACTATTCATTAATTTCTTTTTGGGCTGATGTTATTTATTAAAATATTAAAGAAGGCTCCAGAGACATCCAAATTTGTGCGCACACACATTCACATATACACACATAATGAGCGACGGGTCCCCTGTCTCCCACTCTTTTCCTGTGTGCCTCTACTCTTTTGCGTATGCTCTCTAGTTTCACCTCCTCCTCCTCCATTTCTTTACATTCAGCCATTTTTTTAACCCTCACTCTCCCCTAGATAGACCACGTAATGTAGAATTACTACTCCCAGACATAGTGCTCTCTCGTTCTCTCTCATTAGCTGCTCTCCTGAGCTGAGTGACACCATACATACATTTCACACACACACACACACACACACACACACACACACACACACATAGAGTCACATAGTGCTTTCTCTTTCGTTAATGAGGCATTCCCATGTGGGATGAATTGACTACTGTCCATCTGAACTAACTGGCCAGCATTCATTACCCCACATGCAGATCTAGGTCAGCAGGTGACACCTTAATTCGTCATTAAGGAAATATGATGGTGCCAACACTATGGGCAGAGAAATAACAAGACATACACGCCTGGTGTATTTTTATAATGCACTGTGTGATGTCATTTTTACTCAAAATTACTGCTAGAAACACATTATTTAAGAGACATTGTAGGTTGTTTAATCCATTATTGGTGCATTTTTTTTTTTACATTGTGAAAAAATTGTCAATTTCAGGTGGTATAATTACAGATGACCTTATTCACAGAGCTGATGGAGACATGATTGTCAAAGCAGTTTACTGAGTCGGTCACTTTTTTTTACTTTTACCTTAATCCTACTGAGAATAAAGAGAAAACCACTTAGATACCCATTGTTGATGTAAATTGGTCCATAAAAGACATTTATCTGCTTGGACATATATGAACATAACAATATTCCAATTTTAATCGTAGTATGGTGATATTCTAATTAGTACTGAGTCATGTAAACGTCTCAATTCAATTGCCTGATTCAGACTAAAACAGTATTCTGATTCCCCAAATTCTGATTCCCACCCCTGGAATACGCCTGTTTCAATCGGAAACTTGTTGCATGTAAACACCTTATTCAGAAAATCCACTGAAAATACAGTAGACCTTAAACAGAATTTGATGTGCATGTAAATGTATTCACTGGTTCTAAACCCTTAACTACATTCACACTATCAAGCGACAAAGTGAGAGGGAACAATTTAGTTAATATGTGCGTACGTGACACCATAACTGTGACAACGGAAAGCGACAAAGCAGCTGTGCAACAAAACCACACTTGAACTGAGCTTGCTCCAATATTATACTAATTAGATATGGTTAGATATGAACCGAAAGATTTCTCGGCCCAGTCCTATGGCATGTTAGGTCAAATGTTTTGTCATTTCATCACTGGAAATAGTGATGAATTACAAATCCCATCAACCCCAGCAAATCACATGACCCTCTCACTTGCTTTCCTGATTAATCGCACATGTTTTGTGTTTACCTACTTAGTGACACAATTTAAGTTTGACAAAATCCAGTTTGTGTGTGTATACTTGAGAAGAATTTTTTGTGTATCCTGTTGTCGCCTGTAATATTTTGCGTGTTTCAGGTCATGCTTCCCTAACCCTTGGTTCGATATATTTATGATGTTTGTTTCTACTTTGTGTTTTCTTCAATAAACCACCTCTGATTCCTGATCTGTTTCTTAATTCGCCACGCATAACATTAGTTCCTACCTGCAATTTACAGTGCCTTGCGAAAGTATTCGGCCCCCTTGAACTGTTCGACCTTTTGCCACATTTCAGGCCTCAAACATAAAGATATAAAACTGTAATTTTTTGTGAAGAATCAACAGGTGGGACACAATCATGAAGTGGAACCAAATTTATTG